>JAFEMH010002966.1:0-298884 GCA_022495995.1 Adenophora triphylla var. japonica | reverse complement strand
TGAGTGAGAGAAATAGTAAGTTGATTGGTCTTGCGAGTATAAAGAAGTAAAGTCGGGAGAGAGAATGAGGGAGGAATAGTGTAAAAACTGTCATTTTGGGCGGTCTCCACTCACGTGAGTCAGACGAAAAAGGAAATAAGTCTCCACTCACGTGGGACGGAGGGAGTAAATGTGTACTCTTTAATTTACTATAAGTGTGAGTGCAATATCTACTTTATCAAGGGTGTAAGCTTAGAAAAGTAAAAACATCACTAAAAACTTTGAATAGTCAAATGGGAACATCATTTTGGAATGGAAGAAGTATCATTCGTGAACTCGAGATGCTTTGGTTAAATTGCATACCAAAGCAGAAAGTACCTGGATACCCTTGCTGGCAAGAAACTGCTTGAAATCCGACATTTTAATGTCCCCCACGAGGACAGACTTATGAGGTGGAGCAGGAGTTGAAAGAGGGAGTGAAGTCAGCATGCCACTCTCTGTCTTCCCCACTTCAGCATCAACCCATGCTATTTCATAATCTCCAAGCTGCAGTAACAAGCACAACATATTTAGAGGGAAGAAAAGATAAAGAATATTAACTTAGAATCTGATTTCTTTGTTTCACGATAAACGTAAATACAAACAGTACCTACTCCGTCCCAATAGAGGGTATTCCTTTTGGGCCGTCCCTACTGAAGAGTAACATTTCCCTCTAAAGAAACTTTTTTACAATGAAATGACTATAGTAACCTTCACTTTCCTGCCTAGTTTGAATTGAAATGCTACCAACCTAGTTTGACTTCAAATGTTTTGAGGGGTAATTTTGAAAATTACAAGATTTCCAACCATTTTCTTAATTTGTGTTTAGTCAAATGTCAGTCTTCTATTGGTACGGGCATAGTATTATCTTACTTCTGTTTCTTAAGTTAGCCTCAGATACTAATTCTTTTAGTTAATTCTCCTGCTGAATAGAGTATCATAAGAGATGAATTCAAAGGCAGCTGTTTTCAACAATCAGTATGCAACTAAATGGTGGTTTTGCGATGCCTATGGAGACACGTAGGGTTCCTTGATAAACAAGTCATAAGTATATATCTTATAATCTCTTCGTCCATAAAGATGGTGAACGATATTGACACTCTGCTAGATAAACAATTCAATCTTTGGAAAAGCAACCAGCATTTGAACAATGTTGTTGATGTGGTCATCGGGTCAATACTGTGTTTTCTTGAAGTATTCTAGAACATAGTTCTGTGACATTAATTCTAAATAACAACCATTACGTAATAAGTGGCCACTTTATGCAGTCAATCTAAGTTTATTCAAAAAATTATTTATTTGGTTGTAATTTTATTAAGGAGTTCCAATATCTGTGTACTTGTTTACTGAATAATGAAAGAGTACATATAGAGAACGTCACATTAACTAGGTGTGTGTACGTGTGTCCATGTTTAAGAAAAATGAAGTATACATGAGAGCAATTATCATATATTTTGAATGTGGTTGAAATAAATCATATCAGGAGATCTGGGACACAAACCTTCTTAAATAGCACATTACTCATCAGCTTCTCAGAAAGTTGAACCTATAATTCGCCCAAGGGAGAGGAAACAAATCAATCCTGGCTTCCAAATAAATTATCCAATAAAAATCAAACAAACTTATCAGTCATACCTTGTACGCGCACAAATCTGAAGTAACATCAATAGTTTCTTCAATTTGTGGTGCATATACATGGGGGCAAACATTTTTTAAGCAATGTTGCTTTAGATGCTCAGTGGCCTCAGCTGATCCATGCACCAAGACCTTGAAAAGGACCATTGTAAAACAGCAGATTAATTTAAATCAAGGTAACTGCTACATCTAGGCCCTAAACAGTTGCTGCAGCAAGGTGCAAAAAAAGATGTTACTGTTGTAATCTTAAAGTTACAAGACACAATTTGTGGTTGAGACTGGCTTGAACCATGTAAAATTGTCCAGTATGCCAACTGTGATTTTGGGCTCTTAAGGAAAAGAAGAAAAATCCCACATTTTTTTTCCCTATTTTTGTGACTTCTTATGCTTTGACCCCTACAAGACTTGAGACAGTCACCATGAAAATAAGTATCAGGTGATTGTTTTAGTGCCATATGCAGTTGCCCACTTTTGTTAAAACCAAAACAGAAACTTTATGCCACATCAGGTTGGGCTGATAATAACTTTTATTCAACAGATGTGATATTATTGGTATAAAAGTGATATTCTCTGGGAAGTGGGAGATGCTCTGTAATAATAAAATTGAAGTTAAAAAATGGAAAACTAATAGGAGTAACAAATAGTACTTCCTTACAAGCTTTAACGGAGCAACATGGGCAAGAATTGATTTGATGGAACGACCATCAGAACGGCCCTCAAAATCCATGTAAACCAGTGAGCACTTGACTTGGACCTGAACAGAAAGTGATATCATGATTACTACTAAAAGAAAAAACATATTTCATCATTTGATTGCTCGTGGAAAAATGGCCACAACTCTGTAGGATCCAGCATCCTAGATAGCCCAGTGAAAGGTCCAAACAAGTTAAAGCTAGACTACCAGGATACAAATCCAAAAGAGAAATGCATGTCTACTTGCAAAAGCACTATAATCCAAGCAGTAAACATACACTTAAGCATGCCACCAAAATAATAAGAAAATAAAATTATGCTACATAAACACAAAATTTTATGGGAGATATCCAACAAGTACGAATACAGTATTACCCAGCCATCTAAAATTATTTCATTCTTGACACTATCCTGATTTTATGCCATATACTTGGAGAGCAAGGACCTAAAGGAACAACAAGAGAGAATCTAACACACCGTAAGTTCAGAAGATACAACTTTAGATGGAGTGGTATCAAGTATCAAGCTAGCAGAAGCTTCATCCAGTTTCCCGTCAAGATCTCCTCCAACCTACAAGCATAATCAGTATGGAAGAGACTGAGCAACTCATTCATAAATAACATTCAGAACAGGGTCAATCGCATTAAACCAAATAAGTGAAAGGAAGAAAGAAAGAAAGAAAGCAAACAGATAGAACTAACTGAATGATAACTTACAGGCATGGAACCCAGGTCCATGTCCTCTTCTTTGATTACATAGTCATCAGGATTGATGACTTCCCCAAAGTCATCCCATTCAGAAGAATTATCATAGAATGGGAACATTGGGCCAACGCTAGATGAAAGCGGAACAAATCCATCAACGAAAATGTCCCGGTATGTGTCACTGTGCAGGCTGGCAGCTGCAAGAAAGATCAACATTATGTTTTACCATGAAACTGAAGAAAATATAATTTACGAAAAGCCTGTTGTTTGGAGGTGATTCAAACTAACACGTATTAACAAAGACCTATCATGAATGATATTCTATCTCTTTGAATTCACAAGTCAACTTGAAAAGACGACTTGATCACTTTGAGGTGCTTTCTCTGGTCACCAAGCCTCAATATTTTTCTCATGGGCATTACTTTACTGCTATAATTTTCCTTCTATATGAAACCAGTTTCTTACAAATATTTTGACTTGAAGATCAAAACTTCTATTTTGGCATTTACTCCTGACTAGTCCTCATCAATAAAGGACTATGTCATCAGCAAGGTGCGCCTGATCATGAACTCCATATCATAAAGTCGTACTTCATAATTATAGGCTTCGAGGAATTACAGTATAATATTGAAATCAGAAATGATAGTTTGGTGATCAAAACAACCTCCATTGTTGAGACGACAATATATATCTTACAAAGTTTAGATGCAATCAAAGATTCAGGATTCACTCATATTCCAATTGTGAAATATGATTTCACTTTTAACGGTTTCCATATCTATTTGGAAGCATGTCGAAAAGACAGTCTCAAGAACAGGAAGTGGGAGAAAGAGGTGATCATCTAAGAGTAGTCTTAGGGTAAACTGCAACCTGAATGATCTGCTCACAAGTAAATGAAATTTCAAATGTAGAATGGCATTCAATCCTATCGCCCTTACTTACATCATAAGTTGGCATCTTAGCAGCTGCAGACTCAACAAAATAGAACAGTAACATACCCAATCAAGGGAAAGTAACAGAAAAAAGAAAGATACCTTTTAACTGAGGATGTGCAGTGCTAGTATCTATGATCATTGGATCAGCAACATTAAGCTCAGCTCCCGGAGTTGCTTTTATCTCCTCTTCTTTTACAAGAGAAGCTTTTAGAGCTTCCTCCTTTTTAATTCGATTTTGTTCTTCCTCATAGGCAGCTAACTCCTCCCCAACCAAAGGAACCCTTTTGGACATGGTTACTTTAACGGCTTTAGGAGGTGGGTCTGACTGAAGCATTCGGGCCCGTGTCCCAAACTACATATATTTGTAGAGAGTTTATTCATATAGAAAATATTAGGGAAAGACACCTAAAGAAAATTGTTTACATTATACAATAACTATAACCAAAACTGAATGGTGATAGTTGTATCATCGAGAGTTTTGCAGACCAAATGCAAGTAAATATGTTCCGTTACCTAAGGTCAAGGAGATGCACCTACGAAATGGAGGTTGGAGAATAAGAACAGGATACAGCATATGTACCAATCAAAATGGTGGATGGTTCCAATCAGAATGCACCGCAGGATAATTCAAGTGCAAAAGAATACTAGCAGTTATCCAAACTTAAAAACTGAGGTTTCATCATCTTCAGAGCAATTAAATCACATAAATGAATCAAATTAGTCTTGTCACAGCTAGTTCATTCCTACTCTCTATATTTTAATGTTAAAATGAGTTCTTAATAGGGTTTCCTGGATTAGAAAGTCAATATGCCCTAAGGCTATGGCCAAGTGACCAAAAGTTCAATGAAGTTTGGTCTTTTTAAGGGAGACTTTGGAGAAGAATCAAAGATTAAATCTACAGTGAAAACTATGCTTTTATGGAAAGAACTTCCATATGGAATAGAGATAAAAGAAACTAAATTCATATGCAGATCGGTGAATGCGTTGTTCATATCATTATCATTAAGAGGTGAGCACCAGAAGCCTGCTTAATCGCGACACTACCCGTGCAAGACAAGTCAACTCAATCTTTGTTTCAATAAGATAGTTACTTGGGTCAGGCCATCAACAGATCGAAGAACAATGAGAAGGCGTATAGACATACAAATTATTATGTGGGTAGCTCTAAACATCCTTTAACACACACATTTCTTTGTACACTGAACTAAGATAACACATGATGTATGAATCATAACACTGCTGTTGCAAGTTTGTGTCTCCTAAGACGTGTCATGCTGTAATTTTTCTTAGAAATCTAAACGACAGTACCAACATGGATTAACCATACAAAAAATACTAGAGAATTATGAAATACCTAGCCTCTTTCAGTAAAAAGAACCAGATTCTTTACATCCGCATCCCATTCTACAAATATGTCATGTGAAAATACTGCTCCTAAACTGCCAATAGATGCTAGAACAATCTAAATAGGAAATATTGTCAATGGCATAGCGAAAGATAATAGAGTCCAAACTGCTTCACAGTAGACAACTGCTTATACCTTTAGGCCACTTAGAACATTTTCCAGCTCACTTTTGCTGATCAAAAGGGTGACATGTCTGCAAATAATGGTATTAATGTCTAGGACTCAGCTAGAGCATAATAGAATAATATCAAATAAAGAACTGAATGGGTAATTCTACCATTCTAACTGAAGCCATTGTAAAGAGAAATTATTTCAACTTCTACAATAGAATCTTTATTTAAAACTAATTAGAAGATTGCACTTACTTCAGAAGAAATGCATTGTCACGGGTGTGCTCAAAGGACTTTGCAATGGAGTCACTCATCCACTCAAGGAAGCTCTTGGCATAATCAACTGTACTTGATGAAACATATGTGAGAAGAAGATCGGATAGGTCAAATGATGCTGCTCCCAATACTGTAATATCCATCAAAGATCCTACATTAGAATATAAATCAAGCCCCAAAAATGATTTAAGCATAATTGACAGCTATCAACCTGTTCAAGTATTAAAACCAGTTCTAGCACTCGACCAGTAGTATCCACTGGTAGGAGTACATTGCCATCTCCTCTAAGAGTTTTGTATAGCATCTAAAACAAAATCAAATGAAACGGAATTTATACATGAAAAAAGGATAATACAGAATTGAAGGCATATTTAGATGTAATGGCACAAATAGGCAAGCAGACGAATGCAAGGATGCAAGGGAATGAGGGAGAAGATATTAGCAGAAAAATTAAAACAAATGTTCAACTTAGAACATTTTTATTTATTTATTTTGGGGGTGGGGTGGGGGTCAAGAGTCAACTTACCTAGAAATTCTTGGTCCCTTTGGCGTCTATAAGGCTGATTATTCAATGCATTAAATGCATCAGTTATAAGAACAGCCGGTCTAACAAAGGATTCTAAGACAGTTCCATTCAAGTGCCTGAAAGAACACCAAGCAGTATATAAGAATTTCATTTGCACAGAAGCTGAGGGTTGTGTATAGTATGAAGACCTTTCTTTGCGATGATTGAAGTCAACAGCATATATAACATCTTCACCATCTTTAGTTATTTTCCAAACTGTACCTCCCAAGAGATGACCGGCCACATGGGGTGCAATAACAATACCTTCTCCTTTTCCTAGCATGAGTTTTCAAGTAAGAAGCTGAGTAACAAAATTTTACCAAAACTACAAGTTCATATTGGCTCTACATAGAGGCAATACAGACATTCAAAACAACATTTGTCGACCAATCATTCACATGATAAAAATTGATAGGTAAAAGGTATACAGGTATTCGAGCAAGTAAAATACAGTATGTGAGGTTATAGCTAGAGGTATTTACCAGACATGTGATGATTCTGGGAATAGGTTAGCCTAGTAACATTCTGGAAGGCGGAATCAATATCATCCAATGTGAATAAATCAAACTCCGATACTTGCTGCAAAGGGAGAGAGTATAATAAGCTATGTCAGCACACCTGGTAAGTCATAACATATGCATCCTAAATTTATTGATCATTTGAGTGTTTACAGCTCTCCAACAGATAAACTCATCATGAATTAGTCAACAAGCATATCAAAAGGCCACACATAATGCTCAGGTTGCAAGGATAAAGTTTCACCTTTTGTGCAAGATAGTGATCATACATAGTGAGTAGCCCCAATCTGAAGACAGGCTCGGTTGCATAAATGGGGGCAGAGAGTCCAAGGTGCTTCATGGCATATGGTAAAGCACCAAGATGAAGAGTATCCGGATGGGATAACAAAACTGCATCTATTGTCGAGGCAACCCTGACCATCAACACAAAAATTGGTTAAGAATGATTCTCCACAAGAGAGTGCAGCACACATGATGAAATTTCATTGCCAGAGTTACAATTAACGATATTAGAAATAAAGACTTAACTGTTCAGATAACGAGCATTTCAAATTTCAACACTGAGCTTATCGACCTCAAGCATATGTGTGTGTGTGTGTGTGTGTGTGTGTGTGTGTGTGAACTCACATTAGTCAAAACGAAAACCTTCAGTTCTAGCTGAAGTTGTCTACAAAAACTATTTTTCGATTATAATCTGGAAAGCGCATTATCACAGAAGCATCCACTCTGGTTCGTTTCGCTCTCATGCGTGCAAGTGTATGCACTTTTCTTGCTTCAGAATAAAACTTGAGAATGCCTTGGAACATAAAAAGGTAGCATGATCAAACATAATTTAATAATTTAGTAATCTATTTTTACCCCATCCTTTTTAGGTGCTGGACACTTCTTCTACTCCATTAATAATTGCCTATGTTTGTGCCCAAACACAAAAGCAATACTGCCCAGACTTTCTTAACATTTTCATGCTGAGTGACTGTCACAGTGACTCAAAGACCAACTCCTTCGATATGGCACAGATGTGGCAGCATAATAAAACTAATTTCATATGTTGATAATCCTGCTGGGATGTGTCTTTAGTGCATTTCTATCAGGCAATGTATTTCAGTGTAAGTGCCCAAAGAATTACTTCATAAATTGGCACACTTCAACAAATAAGAAAGCATAAAAATCACAAATGATAAATTGATCACATAACAAAATGGTCAATAGGTCCTAATCAATTTCAACTAGCACAAATGAATTTGCACACAGCAAAAATCAGTACATGTTCTCTGAACTTACCATTTGCACAATTCAAAGTTTTTTCTCCTACAATCACTAGCAAATTCAGCAAGACTTCCACACACACACAAAAAAAAAAAAAAAATTGAAAATTGAACTTGATTTTTCCAACTGCAAATGCACCTGGATACACAATATTTGACATTAAACATAATGAAGCAGTTGGAATCAACAGTACAAAGTTACTCCTCCTACATCCCAAGAAAATTCAGCTAGACTTGCACAAAAAACAAAAGCCAGACACAAAACTAGTTTTTCCAATTGCAAATGCAGCTGGATACAAAACTTTGAAATAAAAACTATAGCAGTTGGAATCGACAGTTGAGATAGGGAGAGAGGAAAACCTGGAGAGAGGTTGAAGGAGAGATGTGTCGAAGTGATCATTCCAACCGCAGTCGATAAGTAGGTTAAAGCCATCGATTGAAACCAAATACGACAGCGGATTCTCGTTGTAAACTCCACATAGCGGAGTCACCTGCACCGATGTTCCCATCTCTTCTCTTCTCCCTTCCCTGCCTGTCGAAGTGTGTGTGAATTTTGTGTTCCGCCGTTGGATCTCCGGTGAGAACCCGGGAATAGAGTATTTGACGGGAAGGGTTTAAGAAGCTAGGTTTTCAGTTGCTGTCTTCCCAGCAGATATGGCGGTTGAAATTTGAAACGGGAATTAGATAAGTTTACTAGGGCTTTTTCGTCCTTTCATTTCCTTGGATTATTTTTGTGATTTTCTCACTTTTTCTTCCCACAATATATTTTACCCAAATTAAGTTTTTACAGTATTTGTTAATGTATACAATAAATTTGACCCAAATTGATGACAAAATTTAACAATACTATCCTCTTTTGCATGCTTCCTCCTCCATTTCAATATAATTTTCCACTTCTTCTCACTTTTTATTTTGTCATTATTATGAAAATACTTTAAAGCAATAAATTTAGATTAATTTCATTATCATAATTAAAAAAATGTTATTAATACATAATTATAAATACTAAATTATATTTTTAGATATTCATATTATGTTAACTAAATGTCAAAATCTTGTAAAAAATGCGTTTTTTCATAAGCTTATGAAAAACGGGTTTTAAAATAACCGTAAAACCCGTCGCATGCATCTTCTTAAATTGGAAAAATCGGGGACTTTAGCTTTGAGCGGCTAATTGGGAAGGAAAGGGGGGAATCTAATAACATTCCTCTTCCCATTTTTGATCGACGGAAGACTTACCTGATGGGGAGGCGTCCAATGCCCACCGCTGGAGTCGATTGTTGCTGACACGAAGGTTACTTTCTTTGTCGTCTCCGATGGTGTGAGCTTGAAGGACGGAGACGCCGGTGGGGTTTCTTGCCGAGGGGAAAAGGACTGAAAACGGCCGAATTGACTTGCCGGAAGTCGTGGGGTGCTTGCTTGATGGCAGAGGAGTGGGAGAAAATGCGACGAATTTTGAAGCCATTTTTGCTTACTACTTTGTGTGTGTGTGTTATCGAAGGGATAGAATTTTGGGGAGAAATGTGACTTTGAATTAACAGACAGGTTCAACACCCATTAGTTTTTGTTTTATTAAGTTTATGGATAAAAGAGTGCCCGATGGACATCTAAAAAAATGCCGGGGAACATCTAAAAAGTGCCAGCGTCAGAGTTAAAAAATGTCAGTGCACGTCTAACAAAATGCCGGTGTTAGTGTAAAACAAGTGCAAGTGTTAGTTTAACAAAGTGTCAGTGTTAGTTTAACAAAGTGTCAGTGTTAGTGTAACAAAGTGTCAGTATTAGTGTAACAAAGTGCCAATGTTAGTTTATAAACTGACTTAATATACATGCTAGGGGTGTAAATGGTTCGGTTTGGGGGAATTCACAGACCGAACCACTAGTCATCGGTTTGGAAAAATTCCAAATCAAATCGAATCATGAAAAAATGCAAGGCGGAACAAACCAAACCAAACCGCTATGGTTTGGTTCGGGTTGGTTCAAGCCGTGGTTCAAATTATGCGGTTCGACCGCGGTCGGCACCGTGGTTCGCACCATTATTTAGACTACGGTTCAAACCACGATTCAGACCGCAACTCATTTTCATATTGTTTAAATTTTCCGTGATCATGGAGGAAGAGCGAAAAATGCGAGTGTTTAAGAGACTAGAGGAAGAGAGAGGTCGAAGGAAGAAAAACACTTTACAATGGTGATCGTGGAGAGAACTTGGTTATTTATGTGTCGTAATGAAGATAACAAATGATGAAATTAATATTAAATAAAATACAAAACGGGGGTTATAATTAGTTTATGTAAATTTTCATAAAGATACAAAAATATTAAATAAGATACAAAACAAGGGTTAGGATTAGTTTATGTAATGTGGTTCGATTTTGCGGTTTGGTCTCATGGTTCGGTTTGGTGGTTCGGTCTCGCGGTCTCAAACCGCGATTTGGTTTGGTTTGGTTTGGTTTGGGAGGGTCAGACCACAAACCAAACCGAACCATGTGATTTGTAAATATTTGAGACCGAACCGAACCATTCATACTTGAAAACCAAACCAAACCGCATGGTTTGGTTCGGTCTCAAACCGCGATTTGAACCGAACCACTTATACATGCATTGACACTTTTTTATACTGGCACTTTGTTACACTAACACTGACACTTTGTTAAACTGACACTGACACTTTGTTACACATGCACTGACACTTTATTTACACTGGCACTTTGTTAAACTAATGCGACACTTTTTTACACGGCATTTTGTTAGACATTCACTGGCACTTTGTCACACTGACACTTTGTTAAACTGGCACTGACACAAACAAAACACGTTTTTCCTAAGTGCCAGAAAAAATGCGTTTTCTGTAAGACCAACTCTAATTAAATTAATCTAAAATTATAACGAAATTGACTAATCCAAAACGGGCTGATAATTTTTTGCTGGTTGCTGACCAATCCAAAATGGGCCGGAATGTAACGGGCCAATTGGCCTAATTTGCCCTATATTATAACGCTAGCCTATACTGGTATAGTAGAAATTCGAGTTTTACACTATTCAGCTTCTTTAGCTGATAAACTTGCAATTTGAGACATCTCAATCTTAACCAAATTGCTATATTTTTCCTATTTAAGTTATATCCAGAATGGGGTAAAGCCATCTCAAGTGAATATACATTTTCTTTTTAAATCTGCTTTACGGGAAACTGGTTCATTGCTGGAAGATGAACAACAAGACGGCTGGCTCAAGCGTCTGTTAAATGTGTCTTTTCTGGAAGGTCCGGAGTGGTTGTTCCTTCCCACAGTTCAGTTAGCTCGTTTCTCATCCATGAGACAACGATTATAGGTCCCAGTGTAGAGGGTACCTGCATAAGACACAAGGAAGCGAAGAAAAATATCAACGACAAAACATAGGAAAGATTCCTTTATTTGAGCTCGGCAAATCCTCAAGGAAACATGATTAAGGATTTTAAGTGGATCCACATAAGCAACTACAGTTACTATACCATGAACTGTAACTATGATAATTAAAAAAAAAAAAATTACTAATGGGAACATGCAGAAATTGCAGCTACTTGCACCAACGAAAACTGGATATCTTTTAAATTGCTACAAAACAGCATTGCCAAGCACCGGTGGGGGGGCTACAGCCATTCATAAGGGGCGATTGTCCCCCTTCATATTTTCAACACTGCCATTTTAGTCCTAGAATTTTTTGGATATTTGCTTTTCAGCCTTGAAATTTATAATTTTGCCCCATTTGTACCAAGAAAAAATAACACTGATTGTAAAATTTGTCCCCCTTTACATTAATTTTAGGCATTATCTATAATATTCTATATTTGAAATAATTTTACCCACGTTTATTTTTTTCTGCCTCCGCCACTGATGCCAAGCATCTATTAATATGAGTATTCTTAGTATCGTATTTTTCGCATTGTCGACAACACAAATGAAGAACACAGTTCGGTAAGGTGTACTTAATTTGCCTGTCATGCGCACACAAAAAACAAAATCCAGTCACCCATGAGGAAAAATAATTATAGATACGGATTTGAGGCGGGTGCGGGGTGCAGTCAGACTGCCTAAAAATCATGCTGCATCAACGGCCTAGATCTAATCTTTTTTAAATGGATGGCCCCTGTTGGTAGGAGGATGGGGACAAGAGGACGATCCTACCCTTAATAAGTGATCCAATGGCTTGGCAGTCCTACTATAGGGGCCCCAGATCCTTATAGATAACACACTCAACAGCCTAGATCTAATCTTCTTCAAATGGATGACCCCTGTTGGTAGGAGGGTGGGGATAAGAGGACAATCCTACATTTAATAAGTGATCCAACGGCCACTAGCTCGACTGCTTGGCTGTCCCTGCAGGGGCCCAGGATCCTTATAGATACCCCACTCAAAATAAGGGATTAGGCACAACACAAATACAAATAGAAAAACTTCAATAATTTCGCTTAATTTGACAGGATATAACTTGAGTGTCATGGTAAAAGTAGAACTATCTCCCTCCCTCCCACAAAGAAGAAGGAAATAGGCCCAACACGATTTGAAATAAGAGCAACACGGATTGAAATAGGAAGACTTCAATCAGTTCAATTTGTTTGAAAGGAGATACATTATTTAAGACTGCTTGGCTTACGTAGTGTTAACTATGTTAGCTTGCTGGTTTTGTAGTTGATTACCCCCCCCCCCACACACACACACACATGCACACAACAGGAAGATAAATGAGAGCAAGAACGACAAAATCACAGCTTAATACTGACAGAACAATACCAGATATAAAAGCGCTGGTTGAGGAGAGTGGGTCAAGAAGCCTGCCGATAAAGCTGCTACAAGGCCAACTGCATATCCAGAAACAGCATACCAGATATATTTGTAATCCCTGTACGGAGATGTATCAACACCCAGGGAATCCTTGGCCTTTTTGTGATCAAAACAGAGAACTAAAGCCAGAAGCATAGAAGGAATTGCCTGCCAAGACATCCACAAATAGTTAATAAGTGTTGCACACATATCCTTGAAGGTATATTGCAAGCTTTTTAACCCTGCCTATATAAGTGGAGAAAGAAGCTAGTATTGGCTTTATGCCTGCTACAATTTCACATGCAATATTTGATAAAATATCCTATTTGTTCAGGTAGACAGAAGTTTGTTTTTTTGCTTGGGGAGTGAAAATTGGAGTTCCACTGCAACAGACACAATGTTATACAGTTCAAATAATTACCAAAACAAATGTACCACTCTTCTTTCTTTCTTTCTTTTTATTTTTGAAGGGATTTATTTTCGTTTCAAGTACAATAAAATAGATAGGAAAAATAGCTTTAGCAACAAAAATAGCAAGTTTAATAACCCCCTTTCCTGTAAGAAAAAAGAATTACACTAGTTTATAAATTTGACCTCTTTCTAAGCCAAATTCATAAATAATTTTGAACCCGTCAGATTAAACTATCGCTTCGCCACTGCCCGTTATCCAACCAAAGTAGAAGCAATTAAATAATGACATTTGTAGTTCTTTTTTGGGTACTACATAGAACAATCCAAAATTCACTATGATGGCTATTCTCTTACTAAAGCAGCAGCAATCAAGTAATGACATTATTCCTCCATCCCACAAATATTGTTCCATTTAACAATTCAAACTATTTATGGTTGATGCCTTACTTGCTTGTACCTTCTTGATATTGCACTATGATTATTTCTTTGTTTAAAAGTGAGAATCTTTTGGGGACAAACCAAAAGGGAAAGTGGGACAATATTTTGGGAAGGGAGACAGTAATTCATTTCCGGATACCACAAAAAACACCTAAATTCATATGAAATTGCAGTAATTCTTATCTTCACCTACTCTCTAACCTTGCTTCAAGCAAATACAACAAAAAAATGTTAGCTGAAAATTTACCATGTCACCAAGACCAAGCATCATGAAGTCGGAAGCACTCTGCCCAGGAACAACACCACCCAACAAGTTTCTAGGAAAAACAATCTTAACTGGCAACTCAAGCTTTTAGTGACAAATTGCAGTCCAGGAAGACTCAAACTATTGGCCACCGTGTGAACAGGATTAGATGCTTGTTGTGTTGCTACCGAGACCATAACGTTAGCACCAAAAATTCTTTCTGAATAAAAAACCCAAAATATATCGTACACGAACAAGCAGGCAAGGAGCATGGCACATACTTTGATGTTGGGAAGACGAACATGGCTTACAAATGCAATACAGTGAGATGCCCAACAAGTTGTTCAGAACCCAATGCCCAGTAATAAGCCACGAAACTACTGTCCAGATGCATATAAACAACAGAAAACCTTGCAATCGGGTAAACGACTTTGAACAACACCGAGAAACATATGGGTCAGCCACACCAAATTGTGCCTTGACATGGGCAATATAAGGTGAGACACAGAAGTACAGAGATGAAGCAGAAGCAATTGCAGTGAAAGCAGTGAGTAGTTGTGAGACAGATGAGAACAAGTAGAACATTAAAAGCAAGCTGCAAGAGCTCATTACTGGTATCATGAGTGCTTGAGACCTATCCAACGTAATGGATGCTTCTGATAAGTCCTTATTTTTTCCATTTCTTTCCCATAACTTAGAGCTCGGAAAGCAGATCCAAAAGTCACAGCTATGGCTGTCAAAATTAGGAGTAATCGGTGCTGGCTCTAAAAGATACACAAGCTTCCATAAAGGCTCCATCTTCGACTAATGAATAGCAATCTCTTTGCCTACTATCTCAAATCGGTCTCTTGTGGCTCCTGCGCATATATAGCAACTCCCAAAGACCACCCAAAGTTTTAAAGGCACAATAACTAAGGCGCTCTGCTTCCCGTAAATGTCCAGTTAAAGCTTATGCATCCTGGTTAAAACGCATAAGATGGAGAAAATAAGTGAATAGGGTTGCCACACTGAAGGGTAATCTTCTATAGTGAGCTACCAACTTACTGTACCACTTCTAATATTGTAAAACCAACAAAAAGCCATATTAGAAGACCCATTTGTTTCCCCATAAAGGTTTGCACAGGAACTTCTAATATTTGCAATATTATGAGTTCTTAATTTCTAAGTACTACTCCCTCGGTCCCGAATGTCTATTTTTCATTTAAGGGACAACTTGGAATGTTCATTGTTATAAAAAGTAATACCAAATATGCATAAATATTCTTGATATCCACTTCGTTCCATCATTTCCGACGGAGCCAATGACTCACTGTTTTTTGGCTTGGGAATGTAATGGAATAAAGCAAAATGGTTCACTAAACTGTCTGCGCTTCTTTGTTACGAAACAGCGGTCAGTCCATGCAAATTTTGACACAATTTTCATCATGGGTTATCCGGAAACGGCCTCTCTCTGCTTTAATACAGGGGAGGCTGCGTAGATCCACCCCCCTTATCTCACCGTAGGTGAGAGCCTTTGCGACACTGGGATAATATTGTTGTATTCTTGATATCCACTTCCTAAACTTTTAGTTTTGCAAGTAAATAATGAAATGTAAAAAAAAAAAAAAAAGATAAGAGATCATTCATGGACAGTTTTTAAGAAAATAGACATTCATTTTGTGACAAAATTTCAGAAAATAGACATTCACTTTGGGACGGAGGGAGAAGTATTTTTCTAAATACAATTAAGTCATAAATGAGATGCAAACAAGTGTCTTTGCCTCTTTGGGTGCTAGCTTACCGTGTTATTGAGAACATCCACCAAGAATGCCCACTGCAAACTCTCACCACCATCAACTCATTCTTTTCATAAATACAAATAAGTTTTCCCACAACATAACAATGTCAAAACTCATAGCCATCATCAAACCCACAATCTCAAGGCTGTTTATAAAAAGAAATTAAAAAAAAAAAGGCATCTGCCTACTTCATACATAAAGTATTCCAATCACCGCACTAATCTCAAGCGAAGAAAATCTCATTAATTTGTGAATACAAAGAGAAAAATATATAGCACCGTATTGATCTGTTCAATGTCTAGGGCTCGTAAAAACTGGTAATTGGGCAAAAACCATTACGTACGGAAGTACAATTGAAAACGAAATGGGTAGTTATATCTGATTCTATGAAGTAAACGTGAAATTAAACAGACAAGATAGCTTCTTTAAGATCTGGAAAACAATTAAGATCTAAAATGGAGTCAATTTAGGGATTTCAAACGTGTACCTTAGGTTGGACTTCAGGCTGAAGTTGAAGAGCTTGCAACTCCTTCTCGGTCGGTCTCTCTCACTAAGACCATCTACAGTGGTAATGGCGTTGAAAGTGGGTTTTGACGATAGTTGGAGGGTGTTGAAACCATCTTAGGGTGTGAAGGGGAGTTGTAAAATCTGGTTGGATTATTTTTTTCTTTTATCCGACTTTTTTTTACCTCAATTACTTTATAATATACTCCCTCCGCCCCGATAGAAATTACACGATTACTGTTTACGCATAAATTAAGAAAAAAATAGAGAATTTGCTTCATAAGTTCCTTTTGGAACAAATCACTTCCCACTAAGTTTCTCATTGTATTAAATGTCTTATAAGTTCTCATGTTATATTATGTATAATACAACATTTAGTTATGCAGTAGTTTAAAATCATAATACTGCATCCGCACCAACACCTCCGCCACAGCTCATCTCCGCCTTGTCTGCTATCTCCTCACTTTGAATCCTTTCAATTTTGCAAATCAGGCAATTTTGGCGGAATCCGGCCGCCGTCGCCGGAATCAGGTCGTCGGAGGTCGAAATCTGGCCGCCAGGTCCATGGAGCCGGACTCACAGAGTCCGGCGGCCGCGAGAATGCAGTATTATGGCCTTAATTGATGTTGTATTTTCGAAACATAATACAACATGAGGAAGGAACTTATCGGGCATTATGAAACTTTTTTAGAACTAAGGCCAAATTTTAGCAACATATGATGTTGCTAAAAGAGGCAGTTTGGATCAAAAGTTCATTAGTGTTTTGGAAATGTTCCAAGTATCACTAATCAGTGAAACTCTTGTTATGACTATAGTGGTACCACTTGTGCAAACAATGGAACCAAGGTCACAACAACGATCCAAACACTCACTTAGACGTTCTTTGAGGAATTCATAAAGAATGAGAAGAAGTTAAGATATACAATGTATCAACCGATGATGACATTAGGGATTCACTTACAAAGACCCTCGCACAGGCAGAAGCATGATGGTCATGTTAGATCCATGAGTATTCGATACATAAATGGAGCCTAGTGCAAGTGGGAGCTATTAGTGTGTGTGTGCCACTAGGCTTATAGTTTCTATAAACCTTGTTGTATCGTCTTTATCATTAATAAAAGAGAAATTTTATTTTGATTAATATATGTTTTACATGTTTATTATATTAATCTGTGTCCCTAGTTATTTAGTGTAAGTTGGTAATGGATGATCATAGAGATGATCATATGCATAGAGATGCACATTACAAACTTGTAAATAACTAGTATAATTGTCAATGGATAATCATATGATGATTATATGCATAGAGATGCACATTGAAATTATGGGTACTTGTTAGAGAACAAGTGACTGGACTTGACCGTATGAGATTTATGTCATGGTCAAATGTCATAATTAAATCTCATATGGTCACTTCATTTAGTCCCTAGACACGAGATTATCATGACCTTACATATGATGAAAGTTATGTTTGATTTTAGTCAAACGATATCTTAACACGATATCTATAAAGGCTATCTTTGGCATGATCGGATTCATGATGGGAAGGATGATAAGTCAAGATGGAATTTGTCCCTCGGAAGAGAGATGTTTTGCTTGGGCCCTCGATGAGTGATAATGATGAAAGCGTGTGGCCACACCCCAATACGATTGGACTATCATTATACTCAAGATCGAGAAAGCATTGAACAAATACAAGTTGACGTGGACCATGACTTGTGTTCAATATAACATCGTGAGACAAAGGGAGAAATGGAAGTGTACCATTGGAAACGTGAACTCTTTCGTTGTGTTATTTGGGTAGACATAATGGCTTGCTAGAGTCCGCTTATGTCTTATGAGGGTCGATATGATCGGACTCATTGCAAACATAATACAATCCTATTGGGTCACACACAAATAGAATGAATTGGTTGAACAAAAGGAAGAATGATTGAAAGTTACGTAAGCGGCTAATTATGTCACGCGACATAACTAGCCACCAGCTAGTTATGTCACGCGACATAACTAGCCACCAGACGCGTTTTTGACAGCCTGTTCTCCTAATTCGATTAGGAAACATATTTACACTAAAGTAGTATAAATATGAGAGGTGTGTTAACCCTAATGGTCTGGCCGAAATTTTCAAGGGAAAATCATAACAAAATACTCTCAATATTCTTCCATAAGTTTTAGGAATCTAGCAATTCCCAACCCGAGAATCGTTCTCGACATTCATATTTGTGTGGATTACCAAAAGAGGGTCTTAATTTGTTCAAACAAATCAAAGGCCTAGAGTTCAAATCTGAAGATCCAAAGAAATTGAAGATTCGAAGATTTGAAGATCAAAAGTTTGTGATTACGAATCACATAATTATCCGTTCGATAGCTCAAGACCGGAAAGCAATTAAGGTTGGTAAATTCTATCTCATAGGAATTCAATTTAATCGTATAGAACGGATCTTAGGGCTCATGGGTTTTGTGTTAATTTGATGCTTAATTCCGCTGCGCATGGACCCATAAAACCCAACAGTGGTATCAGAGCCCCGTTCGTATGGTTAGATTCGAATTGGCATGCTAGAAAGTTGTTATAAATTGTTTATAAATGTTCTAGGCTTGCTTTGTATGAGTTATATTTAATTGTTTAAGAGAAACAACTTGCTAATCTGCGAAAATCGTTTTCTGATTATGTTGAATTAAATCCGTAAAAGCTGTTTACTTGATTTGATTGCTCTATGATTGGAATTGATTGAAATTCGAAAATCTGCCAAACCTTGGCAACTCATGTCGTGCGACATAGTTGGCCACGAGGAGAAAATGCGGTAATCGGCTAGTTATGTCACGCGACATACTTAGCCACCGGCTAGTTATGTCACGCGACATAATAAGCCAAATCTGAGGCGTAATCCGGTTGTTTAATTTTTACGCTAATCTGTGATTGTGTTTACAATCTGAGATGTTTTATGTCTTAATGCGGATGCTATAAATTTACGGAAATTGAGTTTATAGGGCTATGCTAGATTAATTCATTGTTTATGCTTGCTTAATTAATTAAAAGATGTTTATTTAATTGTTGCGTTGCATAATTATTAAAGTGTTCTTATGCTTGCTTAATTGTTTAAAAGGGTGATTTTATTAATTATTGCGTTGCATAAAGAACTGTTATAATTCTAGAATGTTTTGAACATTGAATTATAGTTCACTAATTGTTTATGAGAAACAAGTTAGTGTCGATTGTTTATGAAACAAGTCGGTTTACAAGTAAGATTATGCCGCAATCAAACCGATATTGTAGTTGTACATGTCTAGGAGAGTTCTGTCTAAGGATTGGGTACTTAAGTAGTCCTTGTGGCTCACCAGCTCCTGGGAACTTACCTGGTGTACTTTCTGATTATCTTTGTTGACATGCTTATGATCTATTTTAAAGAACCTTCATTTAATGTTTAAGTTTTATGCCACCCCGAAAGTAAAACACTTGAGAAGTATTGGGATAGGTTGATGTAGTTTCGACTCGGTTGGGTGCATCATTCTATTCTAAGTATGGAGCAAGATGAGATAATGGTTGATGTAGTTTCGACTCGGTTGGGTGCATCGTTCCATGTATCTCATACGTTTGAAATTGGTTAGACTTAATTGGTGCTTTCAAAAGAGTTTTGACCCAAGGCATAAGATGAGATTAAAACATGTTTTGACATATGATGTCTAAAATCTCATAAAGGATCTAAGAGTCACATATGATGTGATTGATAAATGTTATCTACCTAAATAACTTAATTTTGGGCATTGACTCGGTTAAACCAAAATTGAAGTGAAATATGGATCTTAGCCCATTATAATTATATGATACATGCTTGTATTTGAAGGTGTATAATTTAATGGGAGTATTTGTAAAATACATTATTTGCTCTTAAATGATAAAGGTGTTGATATTGATATGTGTTCATATAATTTGTATATTTTGTTGTAGAAGTAGCATTATATAATAATAATTGCGATTCGTCCTTATGAAGGACAAAGTTCGAAAGGAATGATACAAATAATTTTGATTGGATCAAAAGCCTAAAGAATGGTTCTTAGGTAAATTTGTACGTTCTTGACGAATCCGTTCCTACTGAACCCATTGCAAATGTTGCAAAGGGCAAATAAGGAAGCAACATTAGAAACATATTGATGATTCTGACAATATTGCTTGCCTTGTAATTGCCACCATGTTTAAAGGCTCTTATGAAGAACCTTGAACATATGGGAGTCACTTTTGTTCTAGAATAACGCAAAAAGGAAACGTTCCAAGTGCGAGCTAGGCAAAAGATGTATGTTGTGGTGAAGGCCCTTAATGCATGAGATGCAACAAGGAGCAATCCGCAAAAGTGTTAATGGTTAACACAAGAAAGGGGTTCATAAAGGAAAACAAAGTAGGTAAAGCAAAGGATGCTAAACCTAAGACAAAAGTTGTCAGAGCCGAAGAGGCTAAACCCAAAGTGTCTCAAAAGGATGCAGTTTGCTGTCATTGCAATGAGATTGTCATTGGAAGCAAAGTTGCAAGGCTTATTAGGAAGGTCTAAAAGGTGAAGAAGGGCAATATGATTGCCACTACTTCGAGTATCTATATGATAGATATTTTCCTTTCAACTTCTTGTTCTTGGGTATATGATACCGGATTGGATCCCACATTTGTTTAAATGTGCAAGGAACAAAGAATAGAAAGCTACTCAAAGAAGGTAAATTAAACCTATGTGTAGAAATGGAGCAAGGGTTGCTACATTAGCCATAGGGACTTATGAAGTCACTTTACCTTGTGAAGTAGTACTTGTTTTGAACAAGTATGACTACGTTCCGAATTTGAGTAGGAGTATTATTTCGGTTTCTTAAATGAATGATGAAGGATATAATTTTCTTATTTTCAATAAGAAGTTTTATATTCATTTAATGATATGCCTTATTGTAATGCATATGTCATTGAATGGTCTTCATATCCTTGAAGATAAGAAACAAAATAATGTTGAAGATATCTATAATATAAATGGAAATTTAAACCGAACAATATGAACAACCAAGTTCATATGGCATTCTTAGGATTGGTCGAGATAAATAAGAAACATATATCTAAACTCCATTAACATGGACCTTTAGACTCGTATGACTATCGAGGTCATTTGAGGAATGTTGATCTTGTTTATTGGGATTATTGACCAAACCACCCTACACTAATAGTAGTGGGAGGGCTAGTGACTTATTGGTCATTATACGTGAGATGTATGTGGACTATTAAGCAGCATTGCTAGGGGAGGATTTTGGTATTTCATCATATTTCACTAAAGACTTATCTAGATATGACTATGTCTATCTGATGAAGTCCAAAGGTGAATCGTTTGAGATGTTTCGAACATTTCAAGATGAAATACAAAAACAACTTGGTAAAACTATTAAGTACTTCGATTAGATCGAGGTGGTGAATATTTGAGCCAAGAGTTTGACAATCATCTCAAAACTATGAAATCGTTTCAGAGTTGACTCAACCCGGAACACCACATTGTATGGTGTGTTTGAGAGGAGGAATTGAACCTTGTTAGACATGGTTCATTCAATGATGTGTCAAGTTGACTTTCCTAATTCCTTTTGAGGATATGCATTAGAAATAATGCGGTTACACTGAATTAAGTCTTTACTAAATCGGTTCCTAAGGCCCCACATGAGATGTGGCATGGAAGAAAACTTAGTTTGTCTTTCATGAAGATTTGGGGTTGCGAATCTTATGTAAAGAGACTTGTCTCTTATAAGTTAGCACCAAATTTGACAAAGTTATTTTCGGAAATTAATCTTACAACCACAAAGAGAACAAAACGTTTGTTGCTCTACACGATTTGTTTCTTGAGAAATAGTTTCTCAATAAAGAATCTAGTGGGAGTAAAATTAATCTTGAAAAGTTCAAGAACCCGAAAATAATATGGAACCAAGAGTAAAGACGGAACCAAGTTCACAAAGGAGTTGTGGAACCGGTTCAAGATGCACAAGTCCATCGTAGATTGGATAGGTCACGATCCGAACTCAAGAAATAAGTGATTTCTCGTTGCGGAAAGTGATAAAGTGGAAGTCATTAAGAATGACGATCCTACTTGCTATCAAGAAGCGATGTCCCCTCCTAATTTGGATAAATGGTTAGGAACCATGGAATCCGAATTGCAATCCATGTTTGACAATCAAGTTTGGAACTTGATTGGGCTACCTAAAGGTGTAAAAACTAAAGGGTGCAAGTAGGTCTTCAAGACCGACATGGATGGGAAGGTGTGTACTTTTATGACTAAGGATTGTAGCAAAGAGATTTAGGCAAATTCATAGTATGACTATGATGGAACCCTTTTTCGCCAGTTACAATGTCGAAGTCTATTAGAATTTCAATTGCCATGATCGCATATTATGACTATGTGATATGACAAATGGATGTCAAACGACTTTCTTTAAATGGAAAGATTATTAAGGATGTGTATAGTACACAACCCGAATAGTTTGTCGATCCAAGAAACTCTAATAAAGTATGCATGTTGAAAAAATCCATGAGATGGGTTAAAGCAAGCTTCGAGGAATTGGAATCTTCGTTTTGATGAATTGGTCAAAGAGTTTGACTTCATCAAAGAACAAAGATGAATCTTGTGTATGCATGAAATTCAGTGGGAGCATAGGAGTATTTCTATTATTTTATTACAATGATATCTTACTCATTGGAAAAACAAGTTCCGACACTTAAGACTGTTAAGTCTTGGTCAAGGAAAGGTTTCTAAATGAAAGATATGGGTGAAGCCGCTTACATCCTTGGCATCAAGATCTATAGAGATAGATCTAGAAGGATAAATTGGTTTGAGTCAAAGTGTTCACATTGACAAGATTCTTAGAAGAGTCTAAGAAGAGTAGCTTGTCAATGGGTCATGGTAATTCTCCTAGCAATATTCATTGTCTTATGACAACTGATGAGCAAAAGGGAAATGAATGAAGTTCCATATGCTTCGGCATTTGGAATCTGTCATGTATGCCATGATTTATACTAGACACGATGTCTCATATGTTTTGAGCATGATGAGTCGATACCAATCTGATCCTGATGTAAACCATTGGATGGGAGTCAAGATGATCCTTAAGTACTTAAGAAGAACTAAGGATATGTTCTTGGTATTTGAAAGGTTGGAAGTTAATCTTGTTGTAAGGGTTACATAGATGACTAGCTTCCAAACTGACAAAGTTAATTTTAAAATCGCAATTAAGATTTATGTTTATGCTTATTAGAGGTGCAGTTTTGATTGGAAGAGTTCCAAGCAGAAATTGTAGCCAATTCTACTACTAAGGCCAAATTTTAGCAACATATGATGTTGCTAAAAGAGGCAGTTTGGATCAAAAGTTCATTAGTGTTTTGGAAATGTTCCAAGTATCACTAATCAGTGAAACTCTTGTTATGACTATAGTGGTACCACTTGTGCAAACAATGGAACCAAGGTCACAACAACGATCCAAACACTCACTTAGACGTTCTTTGAGGAATTCATAAAGAATGAGAAGAAGTTAAGATATACAATGTATCAACCGATGATGACATTAGGGATTCACTTACAAAGACCCTCGCACAGGCAGAAGCATGATGGTCATGTTAGATCCATGAGTATTCGATACATAAATGGAGCCTAGTGCAAGTGGGAGCTATTAGTGTGTGTGCCCTAGGCTTATAGTTTCTATAAACCTTGTTGTATCGTCTTTATCATTAATAAAAGAGAAATTTTATTTTGATTAATATATGTTTTACATGTTTATTATATTAATCTGTGTCCCTAGTTATTTAGTGTAAGTTGGTAATGGATGATCATAGAGATGATCATATGCATAGAGATGCACATTACAAACTTGTAAATAACTAGTATAATTGTCAATGGATAATCATATGATGATTATATGCATAGAGATGCACATTGAAATTATGGGTACTTGTTAGAGAACAAGTGATTGGACTTGACCCGTATGAGATTTATGTCATGGTCAAATGTCATAATTAAATCTCATATGGTCACTTCATTTAGTCCCTAGACCTGAGATTATCATGACCTTACATATGATGAAAGTTATGTTTGATTTTAGTCAAACGATATCTTAACACGATATCTATAAAGGCTATCTTTGGCATGATCGGATTCATGATGGGAAGGATGATAAGTCAAGATGGAATTTGTCCCTCGGAAGAGAGATGTTTTGCTTGGGCCCCTCGATGAGTGATAATGATGAAAGCGTGTGGCCACACCCCAATACGATTGGACTATCATTATACTCAAGATCGAGAAAGCATTGAACAAATACAAGTTGACGTGGACCATGACTTGTGTTCAATATAACATCGTGAGACAAAGGGAGAAATGGAAGTGTACCATTGGAAACGTGAACTCTTTCGTTGTGTTATTTGGGTAGACATAATGGCTTGCTAGAGTCCGCTTATGTCTTATGAGGGTCGATATGATCGGACTCATTGCCAACATAATACAATCCTATTGGGTCACACACAAATAGAATGAATTGGTTGAACAAAAGGAAGAATGATTGAAAGTTCTGTAAACTGGCTAATTATGTCACGCGACATAACTAGCCACCAGACGCGTTTTTGACAGCCTGTTCTCCTAATTCGATTAGGAAACATATTTACACTAAAGTAGTATAAATATGAGAGGTCTGTTAACCCTAATGGTCTGGCCGAAATTTTCAAGGGAAAATCATAACAAAATACTCTCAATATTCTTCCATAAGTTTTAGGAATCTAGCAATTCCCAACCCGAGAATCGTTCTCGACATTCATATTTGTGTGGATTACCAAAAGAGGGTCTTAATTTGTTCAAACAAATCAAAGGCCTAGAGTTCAAATCTGAAGATCCAAAGAAATTGAAGATTCGAAGATTTGAAGATCAAAAGTTTGTGATTACGAATCACATAATTATCCGTTCGATAGCTCAAGACCGGAAAGCAATTAAGGTTGGTAAATTCTATCTCATAGGAATTCAATTTAATCGTATAGAACGGATCTTAGGGCTCATGGGTTTTGTGTTAATTTGATGCTTAATTCCGCTGCGCATGGACCCATAAAACCCAACACTAAGGTGCTCGAAAGTTGCTAAATACTCAAAATAGCCTACAAGACGAGCAATTAAGATAAACAATGCAGGAGCCAAGGGAAGAAAAATGCTTCTATTAATGAGGAAAAATAATTACAAGGTCCTAATCTATTACAACAAAAAAAAAAAAAGACCTATACTAAGGGAGCTTGGCCCTTGGGATCCTCGATGACCATATTTGTGGGCGCACCTTCTGTGACCACTTCTGAAACGAGAGTTTGATCCTTGGGGGCCTCCGTGGACTCTGTGGCCGCACCTTCTGTGCCCGCCTCTGAAGCCGGAGTGGGAGAGGAAAGGCTAGTCACGAGCACCTCGGTAATAGGATCAGAGGAGGGCTCAGTAGAGACCGGAGCAGGGGCTGCCCACGGGGGAAAGAGATCACCTATGGCTGGCCCATTTTGAAGAACACGAGCCAGGGCATCCCCAAGTGATATCGGGTTCTCCCCAAATCGCAGCTCATCCAGCTCGCCGATCAGGCTAAGGGCAGTTACTTCTGCCACAGGAGGCAAGGAGGCCGCAGCGGACAGCTCCAAGCCCTTAACCTCATCCTCGGACAGAGGAACTAACGCATGCCCGGCCAGGCATTCAGCATCCGTAGCAACAAGCGAGCCAATCACGGCCAACTCCTGCACGAAAAACTTGCCCGTGGCCGCGAAGTTCCGAATCTGTGTCCGGACCCCGGCCTCATACTGAGCCAGATTCTCAGAGATAAGCCAGTTCTTAAAAGCTTCGAAGTTATTATACTCCTCCACTGCCTCCTTGCGGACATCATCCAGAGCGGACTTCCCCTCCGCCTCCAACCGTTTGTATGGAAGCAGCTGCTCGGACAGCTCATCCACCTTTTTCTCCAAAATCTCCACAGTCACCTTCATGGCCTCCAGCTTGGCCACGAGCTCTTTGTTTCTAGGCTCCCACTCGGACTTATGCCCGCGGAGCTCATCCCGCTGACTCTTCGCCCTTTCAAGGCTCTTCTCCAACTCCGTCACCCTCTCTTGGAAACCCTTCAAATCGGCCTCCTTGGTGGCAAAGGCCTTATCCTTGGCGTCAATGAGGGAGTTCAAGGTCCCAACCCTCTCTTGAGCCTGCTCCAGCTCACGGAGTTTGGCCGCCAAAATGGAATCCTTATTCTCCACATCGGCGGACAAACTATCGCAGCTCTCCCGCAGCCGCATCACTTTATTGCTCACCTACGGGGAAGGAGAGTAAGAGTTAGACAAAGATCGAGAGGGGGGAAAGGGTGAAGGTAAAGAGAAAAAATGATTATCTACCTCGGTCAGAGCAAGGCCTATATCCCCCACCAGGGCAGAGGCATTCTCCTCGACAACCACGTTTTTGTAGAAGTCCGGGGAGTAGAGACGATTCACCAGCCCGATCCCCACTGAGGCATTGCTGGAATTCCGGGTGTAAATGTCCACCGATTCACGGCGGGCACATCACATAACTTCATTCTGATGGCCAGAGTCTCCTCGCGAGTGGTCAGAGGGGCCACCGGGTAAGCAACCGAGCGGTGTCCCCGATGGGGGAGAAGTGGATGAGACGATAGCTTGGAGCGGTGGTAGTCAGGGAGTAGCATCCCCAATTTTACGAAGCTTCTGTGTCCTTGCCCGCCTCCCCATCCCTTTCATTCCTCTTAGGGAATCCACTTGATGGCCGGAAGAAATTGTGCGGCTGGAGAGGTGGCGCGGAGGCGTTGGGCTGGAGGAGGACCCACAGGGGTGGAGCGAGATTCACGTGGTAGGGATGACCTTGGAAGCAGAGAGAGGCTCCCCGCTTTTCCTACTAACTACAGGAATAGTTGTATCCCTGGTTGGGGCTCCCCCCCTCTCATTTTGCCTCTTCAAGGCAGCTTCCTTGTTGGCCTTCATATTTTTGGCCTTCAAGCGAGCGGCATTTAGGGGGCCATCGAAGTTATACTCTTACGGATCTACTCTGGAGGAAAAGAAGAAATGGTTAGAAGACAGTTCGAAAAAACCAAAGGCAAAATAAATTTGCAACAATTTCTAAAGAGTCAGAGACCGATGAGTTCTGGAGGATCGCATTCAGCGCCCAGCATACAGGTCCTACAGTCGGCCTCAAATTGGTAGTGCTCGTGCACCCTCCAATCAGGGTCACGGGGCAAGGGCTCTATTTCTACTCTGGGGGCATGTGGGGCGCCCTCCCTGCGAGGAGCCACCCCCGAGTAGATCAAGAGTGGCTCAGATTCAACTATGGCGCCCACGTCATATACAGGCTCCTCCCCGCTGTCTAAATAAGCGGCCAGTCTCTCTATGGCACAGCACATACCATCGGCAGAGGCGGGGTCTGGATAACTATTAGCGGCCACCTTCATCGGGACTGGACTTGAGGGTTTGGAGAAGGGCCAACCAAACCTAGACTCAATGACCAAAATATCCCTCTGGTTCTATTGGTCAAATTTGTTCGATGGGGGAGAGAAGGTCCTGGTAGAATAGTTCCTAGCCTTCAAGCTCAGGATGCCCCGGCTGATCTGGTTCTGATAATAAGCGTAAAGTCCGGCCAGGGTAGGTTCATGACCTAGGAATCTGCAAACCGTGATGAAAGAGACAAGAGCCCTGATGGCATTAGGGGTCAGGTGCATTGGGAGACAACGGTTGAACTCGAGGAAAAAATAGAAGAAAGGGTCCAGAGGTAGCCTCAGGCCATTCTCAAACTGGGCCCCATAGAAGACACAGGCTCTGTTGTCCTCGCGGACATCTGCGATGGTCTCTTGCCTCAGTTTGTCCTTCCCTTTTATATCTACGTGACCCAGGGTGCGGACACGGAAGGCATTGCGGTCAACGTTGTAGATCTCATAGATATCCTCCTCCCAGTCAATAGTAGCCACCTCCTTGGCTTTCTTACCGCGGCCACGGCCAGGATTCATCCCATCAGCTGGCCGCTTGCCTTTATTCCGGGCAGGGGCCACAGCTACCTCCTCCTCGGAGTCAGAGTCCTCAAAGGCATCCACAATCTCCGTGATTTCATTAGCCTTCTTGGAGGTCCCCACAACCCTCCTATCCTCAACCTCGCGATCATCCTCCTCGGTCTCCGAGCTCATCGAGCCAAAGAGACCGGTGGCATCACCGCAGGCAGAGGTTACTTCAGCCTCATTCTCTCCGCCTCCAGTCGCCTCAAAATTCAGAGGCTCCAGCTCCTCGCTGCTACTCAGTTCGATTGGGTTATTGGGGGCCGCGGGCACATTGGGAAATATGGTCCTCAGGGGCAGAACATCTAAAGGGTCATTCGAGTCCGTGCCGGTGCCGCGCATCATTGGTTTGTTCGGGATCCATCGGTTCACACTTTTCCCGATCCACAAATTACTTCGGGGACGCGAATCGCTCTCCTCACTAATTCAACGGCGTTCGAGCCGAGCCTCACTCGCGGGAAACACGCACAAAACCCCCATTACAAAATTTCTCGGCCTCTTGGTATCCCCCAACACCAAAACATCACCGTTCCTTTTTACCCTTTTATCCTTGGCCTCCCACAACCGGGGTGGGACAAAAGGCCCCCATTGGGATTTTTCACAGAAGTATTGGAAGCACTCAAGGGATAACCTAAGCCACCCATGGCCTACCTTCCTAAATATCCCCCCTGTCCGTTTACAAAACGGCAAACAGATCTGGAGTGCTCCCATCTCCTAACTCTATGGGACGGCGGGGTCCGAATTCGCGAGTGGTCATTGTTCAAAACCCAGAAAAGGAAAATAGAAAGAGATGAAGAAGAAACACCCCAAAATTACTTACGAGGGTAAAGCTTGAGAGTCGGATTCAAAGGACGCAGACACAAATTGGCAGTAGTTAATTTTCTCTCTCTAGCTCTTTGAAGGTTTGAAGATGGTAAAAGGGTTTGAGGTTTAAGGGTTTGGTATTTATAAGGCCTACCTATACGGGTTAACCCGTTTAACCCATATTAATTAGCCCACAAACCGTGCCTTGAACCCTGAACCGTCTCCAACGTTTGAAATATTCGAAAATTCCGCCGGTTAAGCATTTTTATTACCCCTCTCAGATGATTGACACTAGGGGTGTAAGTGGTTTAGCTCAAACCGCGGTTTGAGACCGAACCGAGCTAAACCACGTGATTTAGCTCGGTTTTTAATTTTATGTGGTTTAGCTCGGTTTGAAAAATTCCCAAACCGGTCGGTTCGGTTTAGCTTGCGGTCTGAGTGCACCAAGCCGAACCGAGTCGAACCGAGCTAAACCGTTGAAGCCGTTAAATCGAGCTATGGAACCGAACCGTCAAACCGAGCTATGAAACCGAGCTATCAAGCCGAGCTATGAAACCGAGCTAACTTAAATTTTAATCCTGTCCATCCATTCATAATAAAATTAATCTAAACCCTTCATTTCCTCAAAACCCTAAATAAGATAATTGGATACCAATATAGGCATCAATTACAATTAATATATCAGTTATTGACGACATGTCTTGAGTTCAAGCCTGTTTGCAATTTTTTTACAACTTTCCAGCAATGTGAATACTATTTTTCAGTTCTTGTACAGTATTCTTGCATGATATTAATATCTAGCTGCATCTAACATGTCAATCATGAGGAAGCAATAGACTAGTTTTCAAAAGCCTCTGACATATTAACATCATCATCTAGATACTCTTTTGAAGAGTAATAAATAGCAGAAAAGTGACCATAGTTAAGTGATGATCGTAATTGCAATTCTTCATGAAGTACTAAAACGTTCAAAAGAGTGAAAGACAATCAAACTGATCAGATCCCTCTGCATCTGCTACTCCATTCGTGCAGAGCTTCTTGCAAAGCAAATATACATTCTCCTCACTACACCAAAGTCACAACCAAATGAGCTCAAAATCAATGTGGAGATGCGTTCAAAGTAATTAAGTTGTTGGCTTGAAATGTGGTTTGGACAGCGGTTTGAACCGTGGTTTAAATCGCGGTCTGAACCGTATAATTAAACCGCGGTTTAGACCGAGCTAAACCGAACCATGGCGGTTTAGCTTAGCTCGGTTTGAAGTTTTTTGTGGTTTAGCTCGGTTTGGAATTTCTCCAAACCGATACTAGCGGTTTAGCTCCAAAATTTCCCCAAACCGAGCTAAACCGAACCGTTTACACCCCTAATTGACACGTACCCCTGTACGTACCACGCCCCGTCTTTTCATCTGCCCAGGGGTCCACTTGATTAACCGGGAGGCACAGCATGCAAGGGGCCACGTGTCTCTCACTGGTGCCTCCCGAACGTTCCCATATGCCCATGAGGCAAAGCAACAACCAACAAAAACGCTAACACTGGTGCTCGCCAAAGCGGCGGTCTAATCCAACCGAGCTTCTAGTACCTCCTCGCTCAGACCATAAATAATCACACTCGGAGCTAGGGGCCATTGATGAGCCCGGATCTACTGGACCGGGCCCGCGCTCGGCCTGGTCCAAGGAATCAGTGACGTGGCAGTTCCTAGACCGCTGGGGGGGAAGACCGCGGACAGATAGGCCCTTGAGGTCAAGACCGCGTCCCTCCCCGCATTAACCCTATCAAAGACCGAAGGGATCCTGACCGCTATATTCGTGCCCGCATAATCTATGACCACTGGGTCCGTACCCGCAGAATGTATGGTCGCGGGACCCATGCCCGCCGGAGGTATGACCGCTCCATCTGTGCCCGCGTCAAATACCTTTGACCGCGGCGACGATGTTGACCGCGGGCTCATGTCTGCCTCTCAGTTAAACTCTCCTGCTTCCCGGTTAATGTCAAGCCTTACTGAGCAAGTTAGCTTGCGCTCGACATGCAAGTTCTTGGCTCCCCATCACGCATTTAATGCGGCTCGATCGGCGCCTACTTATTTCATTTAATGCGCCAAGTCATCTACACGGCTCATGTCCCTTTCGGCCATGTCCCCTTGACGGTCAATGTTCCCTCACGGCCGGACGATTAGGCTGCGGACACGTGTAGCTGGTCAAATACCAAAGTGCCCCCTAGGGCTGATCTCATTGCTTACATCAACAAGCACCATTACATTGCCTATAAATAGAAGACTTTTGTCCCCTTGGGCAAGGTAAGTTCCAAATATATTGAGTAAGCCATATTACTCTTAAACCCTAAACACACACACACACTCCAAGGTATTCCAAGCCTTATTATCTCAGTATTCTTACTCTCACACCCGAGGGCCTGAGTTGGAGTAACATCCAACTTTGACCTTAATGGTGCTTATTTGTGTTGTGATTTAGGTACATCAATCCATCAAAATATCCTAGTCAGATATCCTTGAACCGCTCCTGACCCTGAAAAGCTTGGCGTCATCAAGTTCATTGTGCCTAATGATTATTTGATTGCATAACACATAAAAAATCTTAATCTTCAATGTTTAAAGACTGGTGTGGGCGAAGACAATTACAGCTGATCTCACACCATGTCTCCGTCTCCAAATAACTCTTTTCCAGATCTGAGGTTGCTCGGGCAGTTCCAGATCAGAGAAAGGCTAGGGATATTAAGACAGACAACAACTCAAAAATCGTGTTGATGTTAGGGAAGGAGATGCTCACCGGAGTTTGGGAGGAGAGAGGGTCACTGGATTAATAGATGACCGAAGGCAGGGTAGTTAAAGAAAGTAGAGAGAGGGGGGACAGAGTGTGTGTTTTGTGTGTGTGTGTGTGGGTGATGAGGTGGATGTTTATGGTTAAAAGAACTATATGGTGAAATAAAATATTTCATGAAACTAAGAGGTAAATTAAAAATGTCCTTATTTTAGGAGGTAAATTCGATATTACTCAGGGATTAGAAGGTAATTTTCTCTGGAATGTGAACACCCTCGTGTTTTTTTTTTTACGTCTTTGAAGATTTTTCCAATTTTTGCTAATTTATATTTTTGAGTGGGCTTTTCTTGTTTTCAATCATTTTTTACTTATTCCCTAAGCCCCCGGAAACTATCGAATTCTTAAAGAGGGTAGACAATTCCTGTTATTTCCCTTATGTCCACGTGGCGGAATATATATTCTCCTAAGGCCCCGTTAGTTTAATGAAACATGCTTAACCTCCTCTTGCCCCTCTATCTTCACCTTCCATTCAATTCGGCTAATGCACCATCATATGGATTGTCTTCTCTCTGCTTTGGGGAGCACGCCTCGTAGTTATTGGGGACTTGGGTATCCTAATGGTACTATTCTATACTAGTAACATATAGTGAAAAACAACATGCATGCAACAATTCATATGAAAGTATTCAATAAAATAACGGACAATTTGTTCATCCAATTCATTACGAGATTGAGCTACATCTGAAGGGAGTGCTAAGCCAAAAATATTCATTAATATCATCTATTTATTGTGTTACAATATCACACATGTTCTATCTCTCTCTCTCTCTCCCTCAGTGGTAATGCCTCTCCACGAACACGTGCACGCTCAGCCCTAGACATGCATTCATACATCCCCGTAGTGCACCAAGAGCATCCAAAAGTCGTTTAGGCAGTGCCCAAAAAGCACCCTAGAGGCATGAAATGTCTTTGACTCTATTGCGGATCTCGTAGATTATCTCTGGCTCTTTTCCTTGGTACATATTGTTGGAACTTGTGTATGGCTTCTTTAAGACTTAACAGAAAAACTGACGAGAAAAGTAACGGAGATTGAAAGAATAAAAGAAATCAAGTCGAGTCTTGTATTTGATACAATCTCCGTAAGAGTTATTTGTCCGCGCGAGTGCTTACGATTGAATGACAAAACTCTCGTAAGATAAAACGACTTTTTATTAGTTATAAGGAGCACTCCAATATAACTAATCTACGACAACATGATGTTTTGAAACTTTGGACTTGAACGAATTTGAATACGACAATATCTGATGATTTGAGTATGATAATCTATCTTACTAGAGGGTAGGAAGGGTAGAAATACAGTATATGTGAATTGAAATTCAGAGGGAAAGGTATAAATAGAGAGTCAAGGGGTTTGTGTCTTTTCGCACGAAGAGACACAACTTTCTGTTTGAAATAGTGCAACTTTCTGTTTGAAATAGTGCCTGTTCAGGATCTGCTCGGCCGAGTCAAGGAACTCGCACGGCCGAGCACCCGAGCCGCACGGCGAGTCAAGCAGACTTGCGGCGGTGTTGATCAGCTGCTCGGTAGAGCATACTTGTGCCTCGCCCAGAGCAAGCTAGTCCAGAGACTTTTGGCCTATTTACATGCTCTGCTTTCAGTAGAGTCAAGTACTCTGCTCGGCCGAGCACATCAAACAAAACTAAACACCCTTTAATTAACTCTCGTTAAGTTACAAAAGACCATTGTCATTAATTCTCATTCACCCTAAATGGTTTTGAGACATTAAATGAGTTTAATAATCTACAACAAATGTAGAATACATTTTGTAACTAGTTAAGTTAACACATACTTGAACTTCCGTTAGAAATCTAGGTCAACGTTAAGTCAAACTTAACTTTCCGTTACCCATTTCCAACAATCCCCCACATGAATGACAATTAATGCATGAATGCAATTTCGTCCAAAGTTCAGGCGAAGACATAAAAAGGCCTATGCTTGCCAAAGTAAGGACATTTACAATGGTTTAAACACCCCATTTTTTTCAACACTCTTTAAAATTCGACACATCATCTTCTCTCTCTTTCACCTAATTATTCAACACCCCATTCAATTTTTAACCCCTACAATGGTTTCAACACCCTATTTTTTCAACACCCTTCCAACTCATCATCCTATACCCCACAATTTTTATTTTATTTTATATTCTTTATTTTTATTTTTATGATTAGTAAAATAATAATAATTATTATTAATTAAAAAATAATTATTATTATTATTAATGATAATAATAATAATTATTATTATTATCATTTATAATTAAAAAAAATACTGAAATACTTATTTTATTTTATTTTATATTCTTTATTTTACAATATAATTAATTTATATTGAAAAAATAGTGTTTTTTTTCTGTGTCCAAATCAAATGAAACAAGACTCTATTTGTAGATAAAAAAAAATTATGAATTTTGGTGTAAAAATAAGTTTTTTTTTTTTATATAAGATAATTGCCTTTGAAAAATTTGGAGGATTTAAACCAAAAATAAATTTCAGTGCCCAATCAAAATGTGACACGTGGTCTCACCAGGGAAAAAGAAAAAAAAAGGCAAAGCTTTCAACTATTCACGCGCCTCCCCGAAAATTGTAATCCACGGTCCTAGTCTGGTCCAATGGTAGGGCGACACGTGGCAAAATGGGGTCCAAATTTTTTTTTCAACACCCGTTGAATTAATTCAACAAAATTAAAAATTCTCAACTGTTGAAAACTTTTCAATAGTCCCACTGCATGGCTTCAACTGTTGAAAAATGGATTCAACACCCATTTTCAACTCCCATTGCACATGGTCTAACGCATCACCACACACAGAAAAGGCCTAAAGGCCATGGTTATATACTCCCTTCCCTAAATTGTTTTTAATTGAATGTCATTTTTTATTTTATTATTTTTTTATTTAAAGCAAATTTATTTTTTGTCGATATTTATTTAATGATAAAAGGAGTAGCATGTATATACTCCCTCCGTTCCATAGAAATATAGAATTTTTGGCTCGGTGCAGAGATTAAGGAGGAAATATTATATTGAAAGTGTTGTGAGTGTGAAAATAAAATAGGAGAGAGAATGAGTGAAGAGAATAATAAATTATAATGGTGATGTGAGTATTAAAATAATGTAGGAGAGAGAATGAGTGGAGGGAATAGTAAAAATTTCTTTCCATTTTAGGAAAGTTATAGATTATTGTGGAACGCCTAAATTTTTTTTTTTATAGATTATCGTGGTACAGAGAGGGAGTATATATATTTTCATTTTTCATCTGATTTTGTAATGATCAGGTAATAAAATAATAGATATTGATTGAAAGAAAGTCAGTCCAAAAAGAGAAAAAACAATTAAAGAATAATTACAAGGAGAATTTTCTTTTCATGTTGTATTATTCAGGTTTATTCTTATATAATCTATTGCATTATATAAGGATATACAATAATGCATGAATGGTGACAGTGGGCGGCAGCAGCAATCGATGATCGGCACCGGTGACCGACGTTAGTGTCATGCGACATTATTGAAGTTTTGAATATGATGTATCATACGTTTTAAATACTTCATGTTGCGTGAAGTATAATATATTACTGCGTGAAAACTTATCGGACATTTCAATTTAATATGAAATTTGAGGAAAAATAATTTGTTTTAAAAAGAAATTATGGGTAAAATTTCCTAATTACGAACCAAAAAAATTAAGAAAATTCAAAATGACCAAAGACTCGTTAGCAAATTCAAGAATGGCGAAGACCGCCTAACCCCATCTTGGGTCGTGACTCGTGAACAAGTAGACACATGCAATTGCCTAGTATGGGTCCGCTTACAAAGTCTCCTGCACCAACAATGTTTTCATTTAACTATTTTTATAGATAAATAAGCATACATTTTTATATATAAAAAAAATTTATAAAAAATAAAGGGTCAATCTTTTAAATCAATTTTGACAATGAGACTCCATTGGCTCCGGTATGGGTTAGCCTTCCAAAATTGCCCGTCCATTTGTTTAACAAGGTATTTCTATTCTCTCTTGCTAGCACATTTGGCAAACCTTTGTCTATTGATAAGGCTACTGCTGAATTATCAAGGCCAAGTGTTGCTAAAATTTTGGTCCAAGTGGATCTGTTAAAATCACTCCCGGAGAGGATTCATATTGATTGTGGGGATGTTTCTCCTAGTTTCTTCCAAGCTGTGGAATATGATAATCTGCCTCTTTATTGCCGTCATTGCTCGATTTTGGGACATGACAATTTTAGTTGCCGTGTGTTGAATAAGGAGTACAAGAAGGATGGAAAAAAGGATGATAAAGAGAAAAATGATGATCCCAATCCTAACAAGGTTGGTGGGGCTGGTCCTGAAAAAGGAAAAGCTAAGGAGGGTGTGAAGGTTTATGTTCCAAAGCAGGTTGAATCTAATTCTCCAAAGGTCGTATCTAGTAGTGGTGCGAAAATTGATGATTTTGCTCAAGAAACTGAGGTTGTTGATCTCGATGGGGGGATTGTTCATTCTAACGAGCGGTCAGCCGAAAATGGTTGTGAAGATATAGATACCCATAATGTGACGGTTGACACTCAAGGTGAAGAATTGATAGTCTTGGATGATACAGCTATTGTGGAGATAAATACAGACAATGAAACTACGGTAGCTCTGCCGCGCTTGGGAGCGCAATGGGGGCTTTGGCCAATCAAAAGGGGTCTACGGCCTCACCATCCATCCCTATGACGAATCCTGCTTTGGATAGTGAAGCTCTAAATCTCAATCGGGAAAAGGTTAGACAAATTCAATCTTCATCAGCTCTTAACTTACGTCCCTCTACTGCTCGTATGCCAAATCCTAAATATTTTAATCCCGGATTTATAAACCCAAAAAACCTCAAAGAAGCTCTTACTATTCGGGAAAAATGCGATTCTGAACCGGAAGGCGGTCTTTCTGCTATTTCTCCTTCGACATATCATGATGCTCGCACTTATGGGGGTATTGTTGGAGGAGTTCATGTTGATCCGTGGGCTCCAATGGCTGACTGCGATAATTTTGAAGATTATTACGATGAAGAAGATGGCTTTCAAAAGGTTAAAGGAAAACGAGGAAAATCTGGATCGAAAGTCAAATAAAAAAACTTCAAGCCTAAAAGGCCTTGAATTCCTAAAAGGCAATTTGATTGACCTTTTTATTTATTTTATTTTATGGTTTTTCTTTTATTTATTGTACTTTTTAATTTTCAATAAAATATAGGGGGCATTGCCCTTTTCGTCAAAAAAAAAAATAAAAATAGAATCTTCTGCTTTAACCCACTTCTTTTCAACGAACTTGAAATTAGTGCAATTTGATATAACAACAATTTTTTTTCTTTCATATTTGACCATTTAATCATATTGCAGTATTGTCTTTTGACTCTCAATCCCATCCATCAAGAGCCACTCGTTTATGAAAAGTTAAAATCTAAACGATTGAACAACTCAATTGCTATACAATCGGATTAAACTACCCTCAAATGCTTCCCAAATACTAATAACAATCTCTATACTCATTTCCTCCCAATAAGAATCCTACTAACAATCTTTGTACTCATTTCCTCACAATAAGAGTTACCATTATTTTACAGTTCTCGGTAATATTCATTTGTGTCACGTATTATAGTTCTCGGTAATATTCATTCGTGTCATGTATTGATAATATAATGTTTAATATAATAATAAAAGACATAGCTTGAATATAGTATAGAATTTATTTTCTAAGCAATTTTAGCAACTACATCAATATTAACATATACTCCCTCCGTCCCACCCAACTGTGAACCAAGGTTTTGGACACAATAATTAAAAAATATTATTAAGATAATGAAAATGTGTGGTATGAAATGAAGAGAGAGAATTAGTGGAGTTAATGAGTGGTTGGTTGAATAAATTGTATGGTGGAGAATGAGTGGAGTTAATGAGTGGGTGGGGTATGGAGAATATAAAATATTAAAAAAAAAATTCATTTTTGGTAGTTCAAACTCGACTAGGACGGACCAAAAGGGAAATAAGTGTACACTCGGCTGAAACGGAGGGAGTAGACTTCACCACCCCAATTCAATCAAAAAATTTCAATGAATCAACCATAAAACTAGAATTGTCAAAAGTGTAATAAGTAGAAGCAAATTAGTTAAACCACCAAACAAACCCACCCACCCACCCACCCCCTAAATAATCAAAGACTCTTTATCAACTCACAAGGGCCATTGTCACACATCACCATAAACTAAACTAGATAGGTACTCAAGTGCTTTAAAGCATCTCTAATATGCAAGTTATGTTTTCATCATTTGAAAAGATTAACATATTATTCGTATACCTTTTACGTCATACTTCCTCCTTAGTCACGAAAAATTAATGGTAATTTTAATGATCAATTTAATTAATAATTTATATTAATTTAATTCTATTAATAAAAATTATTATTGATAGATTTTTAATTATATCAAAATAAAAAATCTATAAAAGTTCAATCAAATCGATTAAGAGTAAAACTTGATTCTTTCTAAGTGAAGTTCCATTTCTACCACCAAATTTTATTTATGTAAATGTTGACTTGGTAATGAAGTTACTAAATTCATTTTGCAATCATAATATCATATTGTACCATATAAAAAAGTATTACTAAAGTACCCTTTTTAAAATAAACATAATACTAAAAGTATTATGCACATATATTACTAAAGATGTTTTTATTTTTAAATCAATATATTACTATAAGTGTTAAAAACTTTTAAAAAACTTCTCAATTAATTAAACAATTTAAGAATGGAGGGAGCATTGAGCATTGCATAACACACTTTAGGTGACATATTGAAATAGTTTAAATTCAATTTTCACTTGATTTCTCTTTCCACACAATTGGATACATATTCTGATATCAAAACATTCAAAATTATAGTTAAAACTTATGAAATTAGAGTTACAAAATAATTAATCATATTTATTTGTAAAAAAATACTTATTTCATTAATACCGTATCCACTTTGCAGCAAACAAAAAAAAAGTTTTTAAAAAATATAAAATATTTTGCAGCAATTGAAAATAATTCTTTCATAAAATTTAATCGCAAAAATGCATAAACATTATTGTTCTCATTTTAACGGTTTTAGTTTTATAAGTAAATAATGAGTAAGGTGAAAAATTACTCCGTATAAGGAACATTTTTTTTGTAAATTAATATTTATATTAATGATTTTTTATTATATATACTCACACAATTTATTACAAACGCTTTTTGACAAGCATTTGCTGCAAGAGGTCATGTGAACCAAAATCCTATTAATAGATCTATTAATAGATATGAACAGATTCCAACTAATTTCCAAAAAATATAAATTTGTATTAAATTCGAACTAAGAACTAATTCCAGCATGAAAGTTGTGAAAAAACTCATATAAGCAAAAAATCTCGAATATCTGCGATCGTGAAACATGTAATTATCGCTATAAATAATTCCTTCGTTGCAGTTGAAAAGATAAAAGTTTCATTTTGATGTCCAATTTAAAAAGGTACACACCCATTTTTTTTAATATTTCTTAATTTATTAAATTCACTTGTTATACTTATAATAACCATTTATTTATTATCCTCTGTCTCAGTTTCTCTCTCATATCTCACTTTTTTATTAACAACACTTAATTTACTACACATTTGCCTAGTTAATTTTCGTAAAAGATCAACTTTGTCTAGAAAAAATAAAAAAAATAAGTGCTAATTCAAATCCCTCATTTATAAAAGATTTTTTTTTACAAATATAGCTTTTTAAAAAATTATATACCAAAATAACATTTTCAAAAACTTAAGTACCAAAGTAGCACTTTTTACTTGAAATCCGGAATTGGTAATTCCGGATTATGAATTCCGGAATTACCAATTCCGGAATTGATTTTTTTTTTTTTTTTTTTCCAAAATTGAATTTTCCAAAATAATATTTCCGTAAATAGAGGGCGATCGCGCGTGGTAATAGAGCGATCGCTCCCAGTGTACTCCGGCGTTACAAATTCCGGATTCTATTTTTTTTTTCCAAAGCTGATAAAATGAGCAAAATAATATTTTCTGGAAAAAATAGCGAGCGATCGCACGCTTGTGGGGGCGATCGCTCTTAGTGTAATCCAGAATTGATAACTCCGGATTTAAATTTTTTTTTTTAATACTAAATTTAACTGAATTGAATTAAGTAATGTTTTTTTTTAAAAAAATTCAAATCCGGAAATGCTAATTCCGGATTTGCTTTACAAAACCCATCTTCCCCGGTAAATCTGTAAAGAAATCAAGCATAATAAAAATTCAGTGAAGAAGAAGGAGAAAAGAAGGAAGAAGAAGAAGAAGAAGAAAGTAGGTGAATTTTTTTCAAAAAAATTTTGAAAATTCAAGAAGTTGATTAAGAAGTTCAAGAAGAAGAGAAGAGAGGTGATTAAAGAAGGTACATTTAATCCTCTTATTTTTTGTTTGAAATTTAAATTTAGTATTTATTTGAATTTTTTTTGTGAATGTAGTGATATTGTTAAATTAGATTTTTTATAATTTTTTTTTCAATTTTTATGAATAAATATGGCTGGAGTTTCACTTATTTTCATGTGTTATTGGGGAGGAAATGATGAACACCCGTTTGAAGGTGAACATTTTGAAAGGGGACCAAAATGTGCACTTAGGGCTAAAATTCGGTGGAGTTACAAGAAGTTGATTAAAAAGTTAGCTAAGAAAATTGGGGTAGATTGAGCTATTGTTCAGTTGCAAGTTACATGTAGATATCCTCATCTTGTCGCTCCTGGGATTGCAAACTACATTCCATTTGTAATCGACAATGATATGGGTATGGAAGTCATGTTTGATGTTTCTGCTCAGTTTGGTGGGTTGAGTAGCTTACAATTGTATGTTAAGATAAATTTAGTTGATAATGTGAATGTTGAGGAGTTTGAAACCCATGAGGAGCCATTTCAAAATGAGTATGTTAATGACATGGATACCTTCCAGATGGGTTCTTTAAGCTGCTATAGTCAGAGGGATGCTGGAACAAGTACACAAACATATGTGGAAGAGGAAGAGGGAGAGGAAGAGGAAGAAGAAGAGGAAGAGGAAGAGAGAGAGGAAGAGGGAGGGGGTGAGGGTGAGGAATTATATAATGATGATGATAATGATTCAGATTATGAAGAAAATATTGGGTTGCTTCTAAATGAAGATTGTGACGATGGATATGATGATTGCAGTAGTCCTACTGATGTTAGCGAGAATGAAGGAGAAGATTTGGCGTTACATTTGGTTGCTTACGAAGAACCACAACATCATGTGCATGAGAGAGTCGGGTATCAATTTTATCGTGATATTGGAGAAGGATCGGAGATATATGATGATAACCAATATGACTTTGCTGAATGGAATGCAGAACATCATGACATTGCCAAAGGTATTCGGTTTTCAAAGAAGTCAGAGGTGCAGCATAAAATGAAGTTGTTTCATATTAAGAAAAATCTGCGCTTCAGGGTAAAACGAAGCACAACCCGAAAGTGGACTATTGAGTGTTTGGTGAAAGATTTTCCATGCAATTTTTATGTGAATGTGAGTTTGAAGAATGCCGGGTATTGGGAAATTACCAAATACAAGGGTCCTCATTCTTGCTTGGCAACTGAAATTAGCCATAATCATAGAAACATGGATGCTAAGTTCATAGGGCAGGAAGTTTTGGAACTAGTTAAGGCTGATCCCGAGTTGAAGATTGCACTAGGGGCTTACTCCTCAACTTTCCTCAATTGTATAGGGTAACATATTCATCTAAATACAAGCCATTAAAATCAAATTCCCTCTTCGGGTTGAATGGCTTGGTTTCATATAACTCAAAGAATTTTTGAGCTTCATTCCCAACAAATTTGGAACCATCAAACGGGGGACCGGGAGGGGTTGTAGTATTGGTGGTAGTGGTTCGTGCTTTTTTAGGAGGCATTGTAAATCAAAACTCAAAGATAAAAAATTGGAAGCTTACTTTTGATTTGGCCGGAAATTCGCCGGGAGGTTGCCGGAATTTCGCCGGAGTCTTTGTCTTAAAAAACAAATGTGTGACAATCTTCAAAATGCACCTCAAACCTTGAATCTGTGCTTCAAAATGGATGATTGGTTGATTTTGGGGTTGAAGAAAATTGAATTTGGGGTTGAAGAAGATTGAATTTGGGGGTTGAAATTTGAAATTTTAGAGAGAGAGAGAGAGAAAAGGAGGCGGCTGGTGGTAGGGTTATTTGATTGGGAGAGGGGGAGGTTGTTTGGGATATACCAACGTTCTTGGGAAATACGCGTAGAGCGCGATCGCACTGGGACATGAGAGCGATCGCGCCTTTTCTCTGTAAAAAGAGGGCGATCGCTCCTATATTGGGGTGATCGCGCATATATATTTATTATTTGTTTTTTTTTAAAAAAAAATTTAATAAAAGAATCCGAAATTATTACTTCCGGATTACATTGGGGCGATCGCCCTCTATAAGGGAGCGACCTCTCTCTTGTCCGTCCCTCTTTTTTCAAATTCCAATCAGTTTTTTAACGTTTTTTGTTAGTTTTTTTAGAATTTCCATCAGTTTTTTAACGTTTTCAGTTAGTTTCTCAGAAGTCCAGTTAGTTTTTTAGAATTTCCAGTCAGTTTTTAACGTTTTCCAGTTAGTTTTTCAGAAATATCAGTCCATGGCAAGCTTTCATGAAATTAAAATTAACAATAATAAAAGAATAAGTTTCATAGAAAATTGACCACATCCCGGTCACATAGGATAGCAGTCAAGGATAATTAGACGGGGTAAATTCATCAGGGGGATTGCGAATCCTACTCCCTTTCCTCGACATACGACGACCACCTGATCTAGATTGTTGAGATGAGGATGAGGATGATCCATCGGGACTTTCTGAAAACTGCACACGAGGCAAATGGAAACTAGGCCTAAATCCCGGAATCCCGAATGCCTGCTCAGGAGTCTGAGTATAATTGCTAGAAGAAGGGATCTCAGGCGGTTGCGTGAAACCAAACTGATTCATCAATTCGGTAAATGAATTACCCTGGCCCCGTCCTCGAGCGAACTCGTCTCGAGCGAACTCGTCTCGATCAACTCAAACCGATGCATATCACCGTATTGATCCCGCATCTCCGGCTCATCCTGCACTCGGTATCCGCCACGCCTACGAACCCGATTCTCCCTCCGTGGCTCCTCTTCGCCAGTATGATCAACCGCTGAGGGGGAGCTTGGGCTTGCAGTCGTTCTGCTCCTAATATGTGTCGGTGTTACCGACACATTGTTGAAGTGTAATCGCCAGTCTTCCAAGGATGTGGCATTCTCGTCGTATATGTACATCCCTTGGAGACTTTGAATCTGCTCAAAACAATGAACTAAAATTAATTAATACGGAAAAATGGTATTTTTTTGTAAAATCATTGTATGTAATATATAACTTACCACACCCTCATAACCGGTTGAACGTGGCTGAACCCTAGTCCTCCACATTAGACGAATTGTGGATGAGCGATCGAGTAATACGCCTATACCATCTCAAATAGGGGTGATGGTAACTCATATCCACTTCACCAAACTCTCCATCAACGACATTAAACTCCCGTTCATTCCACTTTGCTATGTGCTGACCATGTTCTTGCATCCAGTTAATGCCTGACCGACCTTGCCGACTAATCCGATGCAAGTCCAAACTGGTGTCGCAGTCATCAGGCACACCTTGAACTATCCCAAATTGTCGCATTACGCGATCTGGAAAGTGCCATTCAACCCTATCAAAGAAGATGAGGGGCACCTTCGCCCTCCATATAGCTTGGCCCTGAAGGCAGAAATTCGGAACTGGCACACGGTTGTATGGCTGCCACACAACCTGATCCTTGTCTAAATATGACAACTGGTCTCGATAGCCTTGCAGGTTATGGGGCCACGTAAGTATACGACAATGGACCCTTCCACCTACATATGAAACAATTGACATAAAAAATAATGAGTAAAAAAGCGATATATTACAAAACAGACCATTTACAAAATGAAGTAATTGAAATATACCTGTAACCCACTGGTTGCAATTCATTAAGTGTTATTTCTGTATGTCTCCTAGGTTGTGTACACAACAACCTCTCCCATGCCCAAAGCTATAAAAAAATTATCATTACGTACAAAACAGATTAGCATAATGTAATCATATATAATTGACATACCTGTACAATGGTTAAGAAGCCACCACACCCTTTCGAATCGTGCTGAGATGCTACACACGTCTCCCTATACAAGAAGGCCAACTCTCCACTACCCCAACTGTACTGACCAATATTATTTATTTTCCTAAGAAGTGCGAGGTACATCAACTTCACTGGTTATCAGACGAGACGGGCATAATGTATGACCCCAATAATAAGAAAATGTAGGCTCGAGTATATGTCTCAATCATATGCTCGAACGCATTATTGGGAAGCTGTTCAAAAAGAGGGAAGTGATCTAGAACCCATCTCATAGATATCATTCCACCTCTTTTGATGTCTGCAGTTGAGGGTGCAACCCCAAATAACTCCTCAACAATCTCAATCCATGCCCCCGCACTCCTACTAGTTTCTGAACTAGTCACCGCCATTCCGTCTACAGGAAGACCACACAACATGCCAATATTCTCTAAGGTGATGGTCATCTCTCCTACAGGTAAGTGAAAAGTGTGGGTCCCTGGACGCCATCTTTCAATCAAAGCCTCAATCAAATGCCAATCATATTGTAAATGACCTAGTAAATACACTCCATAAAATTCAGTATTTAAAAGCTTAGCTTCTATCCTCCAATCAACTCTATTTGGGAAATCTTGGACCACGCCTAGGTCTTAAATTGGTTAACTGTTGTCCCTCCCAAATATATTTAGATCTATGTGCATCCTGAGAAGTCAATACATGTGGATCGATTGGCCCATGATCAATAAATTGTTGTTGTTCATGTTGATTCATCTGAAATACAAAAATTTAATAGTAATTAAATTTAAATGGGACTTAAAGTTTTGCTACATTTAAATAGAAAAATTGCAACATGTTTGTCAAAGTAATTTTAACAAACACTTTATTTTAAACCTAACTTAAGAAAATCCTAACTAGGCAAAAATTAAATTACAATTGTTTAATTCATTGACAATAAAAAAATTAAGTACATAAATCACAATAGTTTTAACAACAAATTATATAAAAATGCACAAATAAAAATTCTTAGAAAAATTTATATAGCTAAAATTAACAACTCAAAACAAATAAAAAAAAGAAATATAACTAACCATTCTTAAGTTTCTTTCTCTCACAACTTTTTAAACTTCTTCTCTTCTCCTTCTCCTTAATTCTTTCTTTCTCTATCTCACTGCACTATCCTTCTTCTTCTTCTTCTTCTTCTTCTTCTTCTTTCTTGTGTTTGAATCTGAAAAATGGAAGTGGGATTATTTCAAAATTTGAATCCGGAAATGGCAGTTCCGGAATTCAAATTAAAGCAATCCGAAATTTGCATTTCCGGATTTGAAAATACGCCACTAAGGAGCGATCGCCCCATGAGACGCGCGATCGCCCTCTTTTTTTTTCAGATTAAATTAATTTGCTTTATTACTTTTAGAAAAAAAAAATTAGAATCCGGAATTTTAAACGCCGGAATACATAGAAGCGATCGCTCCAATACATAGCGCGATCGCTCTCTATTAACGGAAAAATTATTTTGGGAAATTCAATTTTGGAAAACAAAAAAAAAAAAACAAATCCGGAATTGGTAATTCCGGAATTCATAATCCGGAATTATCAATTTCGGATTTCAAGTGAAAAGTGCTAGTTTGGTACTTAAATTTTTTGTAATGTTATTTTGGTATATAAATTTTTAAAAAGCTATATTTTAAAAAAAAAAAATCTTTATAAAACCTCGAACATCAATATGGACCCCAGTTCCAACCATTAAAAAAACACCCTACCCCATTCTTTCATTCACTTGGCCGGCCGACGCATAACAAACATTCTTCCCCTCCTCCTCCTCTCTCAAAAACCGAGAGATCTCATAACTCTCCCGAGCCGTTTCTTCTCTTTTCTTTCTCCCATCCTCCTTATATTTTACCAAAATTTTCCTCACTTTTTCATTTCCAACTATACATCTCTGTTTTGCTGTCAAATCAATTCCGGCCGAATATTTAATCTCCATTTCCATAGCCGAAGAAGCTCTGCTGTAATGAAACGAGTACCACCGCACCTGATTGCCGCTGCGGTGCTAACCATGCTAATATGCGCACCTATGCGCATTTACTCAGAGCGTCTTCAAGTGAAGATGAATCTGGTTCGAAACGCTTCGGCCATGGGAGCTTGTAAGTGCTTGTTCATCAGTTTTGCATTCAATGGAAACTAATTAATTCATTTCATTTCATTCAATTCAATTGATTAATGTTTAATTAAATTACTTATTTTATCTATATAATTTACGATTGCGGTGAACCTGGTGGTTAATATTCGTAAGATTGCTTGGACGGAAGTTTGCCTGCCTATCATATACACAGAGGATTTGGCGCTGGAGCACGCAATTGGCTTTTACAATTTGAGGTACGCCTTTTTCACTTTTTTTCTTCCAGAAAGTGGGAAAATGAAAAAGAGAGGTCCCGCACGGCACATTTAAGTTGGATTGTCATGCGGAAATTCTTTTTTTTTTTTTTTTTTTTTTTTTTGCATAATGCATATTCCCACTCACACATTTATTGCTCCCCTATGTACCGTACTGTAATTTTCAATTTTATTTTTGTTTATCCCAAAATGGCTTTAATTCCAAAATTGAAGGATTTATTTTAATAAATTTCCACAAGTAATCATTGACTCAAAAGTAATATTTCCTCAGTTGCATATAAGATTTCACAAATGACTTTTGCACGAAAATTAAAAAAATGCGTAAGTGGTGTGAGTATAAAAAGTGAAGTAGGACAGAGAGGGATAGAAAATAGTAAGTTGATTGGTGCTGTAAGTATAAAATTAAATTAGGAGAGAGAATCAGTGAGAAAAATAGTAAAAATTCTTTGCTAATTTAGGAAATAGAAATCTTACAGGAGAGAGGAAGTGTTCTTTAAAGTTTAGATAAGTTAATTTTTTATGGTATGATTTTTTTTTTCATGAAATCTTTGATCACAAATATAATTTACTTAATTTGATTGGACGTTAAATATGAAATTTTGATCACAATATAATTTACGTAATTTGATTGGACATTAAATATTAAATTAATGATTCTGCTTTTTGGAACTTTAGCATAAGGCTTGGCAATATAAAATAAGTGTAGGATGAACTAATTTCTTCTATTGCCAGTGGCAGCTGTTAGAGGGTTACTGTTGGCGTTTTCAGATTCTATTTTTATGGAATTCTTTTAAATTTCACTATATGCTAAAAATAAATAAATCCATTGGCGGAAGGTTTTTAAACAGACTTTTAGGCCCCGTCTTGTCAAGCGTTTTTGTTAAAATGGAGATAAAAAAACTCAATTTTTTTTTATTAAGCGTGTTAGTCAAGAGTTTTAGACGATTGAATTTTAAAAAGTTGGGAATATTTTGGCCGCTCAAAATTATAGCGATCAAAAAAAGCTCCATTTTAAAAAAGCTCCATTTATAAAATTGTGCACCAGACAAGCCCTTAGAAATGAAGTTTGATTACCCGAATGATTATAGGCTATAGCGGTGAATGAAATGGATACTGGATACAGCTAGCTAGTCACATTAGAAATGATCATGTTCTTCTTATTATTTGTAGGCCCCACTGTTACTCTCATTCTCAAATCCATCCACAAGTGTAAAGTTTTATTTTCATACTTTTTTATTTAAGATAATATTACTTTCGATTCAAAATAAATATTACTCCTTCCGTTCCAGATTAAGGATTTATCTTTTCCTTTTAATTCATTTCAGACCAAGAATTCATTTTCATAAATGACATATTTTTGAATATATTTATACCCTTATCAACTTCATATATTTACAAAAAAACCTTTCATTATACTCTTATACATTCTCTCTCCTATTTTCTACCACACATTTAACTACTATTCCTCCCACTTATTCTCTCTCTTTTTAAATATTTTTAACTTTTATATTCTCTCTTCTATTCCCTACCACACATTTAACTACTTTTTCTTATCCCACATTTAACTTTTATTCATTTTTTAAAAAATTTCTTAAGAAGCGTGAAATCCATCCCATATACCCATGGTCTGGGACGGAGGGAGTATTGTTTTATATAAAATCTTGATTTAAAGTAAAATAATTATTACCAAATTCTTACAAAAACACTTTTTTTCTTAAGCTTAGAAAAAACGTATTTTGTTTTTACCGCTAGTACCAGTGCATGCGTAACAAAGTACTAGTGCATGTGTAACAAAGTGTCAGTATAAAAAAGTGTCAGTGTTAGTGTAACAAAGTGTCAGTGTAAAAAAGTGTCAGTGCATGTATATTAAGTGCCAGTGTAAAAAGTGTCAGTGTTAGTGTAACAAAGTGCAAGTGTAAAAAAGTGTCAGTGCATGTGTAACAAAGTACCAACTCATATTTATTTTGGATGTACAATATATTCATTTTTTGTGGCAACCTTATCAAATTTTGACATTTTGATATAAAAATTGAATTATTCATGAATAATTGTTTATAGTACATCAATAACACTTTTTTGAAAATAATTTTTATGATAAAAATCAAAATTATTCATTTCGAAAGATATTTTCATTTTTTTTTATGATTGGCAGTAAAATTTTTTGACTGAATCTTAATATCAATTAAATAATATTACTAAAATTTTAAAAATAGTTAATCGGTAAATTGCTTAATTATTTATCAATTAGATTAAAATTTTACTAGAATGATTATATGGACAATAAGATTTGATCAAAATTTATTTTTGCTGATAAAAAAAATGGGCCTATTTTTTCGAAATGAAGAATATAATAAATTTGTCAAAATTAACTAATAAATAAAATGAGATTAGGTGTTCATGTCAAATAGATCTAGATTAAACAGTATCTCAAATGTTCTTTGACATACGAGAGAGTTCATGCGTATAAGGCTCCGTTTGTTTAGCGTAAAACATTTTTCGGAAAATGATTTCCTGCAAAAAAATTTCCGGAAAATGAAAATGTTTTCCGAAAAATGAGATAAACATGTTTAACGTAAAACATTTTCTCCATTTTTCGGTGCGAAACAAACACCGGAAAATGGGGAAAATGTTTTCCGGAAAACATTTTCCCCCAAACAAACGGAGCCTAAATCTTACAAATGCAATTTATAGCACTTTTAAGTGACACAATCTATAGCATTCTTAGGGGCCGTTTGATAGCCCTTTTTAGGCATGATAGAATTATTAGTTCAATAAATTTGGTGTTTGGTACATTAAATACAATCACTGTATTATTTCTAACAACCTGAATAGTAACCTCTTATCCTCTCTTATCCCTTCTTATTAATTCAAAGAAAAAGGTGATATTATTAATTCCTGATTAATAATCTCCTCACTATTAATGCAGGCTAATTTTATCGGCCTACTAAACGAACCCTTGACTTGACTGATTAAGTGATGCTCTAGTAATAGATTAAATTATTCATTATAAAATATCCAATTAAAAAAAAAAAGATTAGGTTCTCATTCTTAAAAAGATAATGACAAATGAAACTGGGAAGGAGAGTGTATTAATAGCTGACTGGCTGTGATTTTTTAATCCATGATGGCGATAGGGCGGTGGGTGGTGTAATGACATCAATTCATGTTTGGACAGAGCCCAAAGCCGCCGTGGATCCACACGTTACATGAGCAAGTTGGAGGACTTCTCGGGCATTCTCAGTAATAACCACTCTCTAAATCCAGGTAATAATCACCCCTTTCATTTTTATCCTAATTTTAATTGTCAATTAGATTCGAATTCATACTGTAACAAACCCTAGCTTGCCGGATATTTCATTTTCCAGGTTTATGAGTGAAAGGGTAGATTGGTTAATGTTAATATTTTATATTTTAAGCCGTCCGTCTCAATATAAAAGAGATTAATTATTATTAATTTTCTTTTTTGGGCGTCCCAATATAATATAAAAGTGACTTATTCAAAATAGACAATGAAATTCACTTGTTATACTTAACACAAAACTTATTTACCCCACTTTTTCACTCTTATTTTACTTTTTATCCTCACAACGTTTACTTTTTTTCTTAATCCTCGTTCATTCACATTTAGTTTCTTTTATATTGAGACAGAAGGAATATATAATAATATCGAAAACTTATAATTTATCGAGGAAAAAAAAGGGAAAATAGATAAATCTTATTATATAGTTACATTTTATATTTTATTACATAAAATATACACTCTTTCTGTCCTACTTGAGTTGGAACATTTTGTAATTTTGACTTTTGAGTGTCCACCAAATAAAATATGATAACCTCAAAATAAAAATATTTTATTTAATGAGGCCACTTTCATACTCACATCAATTTTCTACTTATTATTTCATACCGCTATTTTTCTCAACTACTTCACTTTTCATACTTACAACATCTGCTATTTTAATACTTTTCTTTGATCCTCGTATCCAACCCAAAAATCCTATTTCAATTGGGACTGAGAGAAAATTTTATAGTAACTGTGCTGTGCAATTGCACAAATCCAAATCCTTGTGACTGTTTTGCAGGACCATGTTCCCGCGCATTTTCTGTTGTCCATTTCACGTGATTAATAATTAATGAGGCCTAGCCAGACAAAGTTCTGTTTTCCCACCTTCCACTTCCAGCTTTCTCCAATGTTTGCCAGTTAACTTTTTACCCTTACTTTCCCTCCCCTCTTCAATCATTCTTTTAGGCCTTACAGTGAACAAGTAAAGGCTAGAATAGTGATTTCAGAAGTCAAAGATTTCACAATTCTGTAATGTTTTGTCATTTTCTACTGCAGCATAGTGTCAACCACAGTTTGTCAGTGTTTTCTGTGTGTACACTGGGAGCGCCCACGTTCAATAATTATAAATAAATTAATGCCCATAAACATTGGTCAACATTGGTCATTTTGTTGATTCATCATCAGATTCAGATTTCAGAGTATTAAAGATTTAAAACGATTATATCTCTCCCTTTGTTTATCATTTCATGGCAAGCGGTGGACTTGGGGATTTTTTTTTTTTTTTTTTTTTTTAAGCTAGTGCACAAGCTAACTACACTTTATAAAGCTTCAAATTGTAAATTGCGTATTTTTTTTTTGTGAGACACAAACTACAAGATTATTAGCCTAATACTTTACCACTAAACTAGACAAACTATTTGATTCATTGGGTGCACTTGCATCCATACAAGCATGCATTGATCCGCCCCTAATGGCAAGTTCTCCCAATATCCCAATATACCGTTGAATATTTGTTATGGATTTCTCTTAATTACTTGCTAATCATCCTATCTCAAGCTCATACACTCTGAAAAATTGCTGAAAAAACTTATAAAGAGGAGTTATGTGTTAAATTATGTACTTGTGACTTAAATTTTACTGTAATTTGGAAAAGTTGGGACCATGAAACTAAAATTATATGCTACCTCCGTCCCAAAACTAATACTATTTTGTTCTTCGTCAAGAACAAAATAAGGACATTCATTTTGGAACGGAGTGAGTACCTTATTAGTTCTTTAAAGTAGGAGAGAGATGCAACTGCATACACATGGGTTTGTTACTAGTTGTTCACAACCTCTAACTCAGATCTGGATTATTGAATCTAATCAAGCTACTCTTAGATGAAGATGCAGTTTACTATAACAAGATTTCTACTGACAAATCTTGCACTGCCTATGGTTTGTTCCTTTTTGTTGCACATGATCCTAGTTACGGTCGTAGCCTTGTGTCTTGAGTTAAAAATTTAAAATTGCTCACTAGCAAAAAGAAATTAGCAATATCAAAAACTTGAGTAGTATTTAACTAAACTAGTAATATCAAAAACTTGACTCATACTGAAAATCATTTTTTTATAATCATTTTCAACCTCAAGCATAATTAAATTATTGTTAACATACATAATAGACCAAGTGAAGCGGGCACCCTCTTAGAAACGGGCAGTAGAGCAGTATCTTGGCCTAATCATCAATTTATTGATAAACTTACATGCCGTCCACTTAATGGAGCAGATTTTTACAACTGGAACCGCGTGAAGCTTAGATACTGTGATGGAGGCTCGTTTGCTGGAAATTCCAAGTTTGACAATGGGGTAAAACATTTACCAATTTCTTTTACCGTTTCCCTATATATACATATATACTAGACTATTCTGGTTGTAATAGCAAATAAATGCTTGGTAAGATCTGCCCCTTGTCTGAATCACTGGAGCAGCTTATAAAACTTAAAAAACAGGCAGGTTCCAAAAGATTAAGACAGTTTTTAATAGTTGTATTTATAATCTACATAGTAAAAGTTAGACCAGATAGTTAAGTGAGGTAACCTATATAAACACATAAATGTATAACATAGGTCTTCCAAAGGGAATTGATCCTTCAAAGAGTGCTGCTTCGGTTTTTAATTGAATGAGCCACACAGCTAGAACTAGTGGTTTATCTTAATGTAAAGAAATCTTGTTTGATACTTCAGCTCACTTTTTGATTAGTACCACTCTGTAAGATTGATTAAGCAATTTTTTTTTCTCTACCAAAATTTCCCAGTTGCAGTACTTCCCTGTATTGTTAGTTCAACTTTTTTTCGTGATATACTGAGAATTTGGACAATCTTTTTTCCTTTGGTGATCAAATTAGTGTATTAAGTCAAAACTCCCCACTTTCAATAGAGTTAAAACTTCCCCCCCGCTTTCAGTGATCCCTTTAGTATTAGTTCCACATTTTTCTTTGTTTTCAAGTCAAGATGGTAAAATAATTAGGGGTTGGAAAATATTAACTTAAAGTCTATACATAATATCATATGGACCATCGTGGCTGGGAGTGACCAGACCACTGCAATGAATGTATCGTAATCACATAGGTTAGGCTTTTTATCTTTGGGGAATGCTGCCCAATGAATTGCAAATATTTCTGACGTTTACTACTAATTGAGTATTTTGTCTCATATGATATGAGCAACAGACATCATTGCTTTATTTCAGAGGGCAGAGGATTTGGCAAGCGATTATTCGTGACCTTCTGCCACAAGGATTAGGCCACGCAAGAAAGGTAAAACATGTACTTTAACAAACTTTTATTTATGGTCACTTCTTCCTTTCCCAACTTAAGATAAATTGATTGAGTCAACAACGTGTATGCGTTTCTTAAGCATGCAAACTCAATCCACACTGACTAAATACAAAGTGATGCTGGTGTTCTAAGGTGGAGTCAATCAATTCTCTAGTGGACTAAAAAAAAAAGGAAGTTTCTCTTAATATTCCAAGTTTGATATTTTATTCAAGACCTAGAAGTTCATGACAAAGATAAATAATTGGGTTGTTTATTGTTGACATTTACACCCTCCGTCCCAGTCCAAAATGATCTTCCTACTTTTTTTATTGTTAACACGAAGGTACTTTGAGCAATAATTTTAGGTGAATTTAATTATTCTAATGAAAATTAAAAACTTGTGATTGATACAACATTATAAATACTATCAATAACAATATTAAGATGTTCATTAGGATAATTAATAACTTTTTTTTTTCTCAAAGTACCTTCGTGTTAACAACAAAAAATTAGGAAGATCATTTCGGGAGGGAGGGAGTGTTAATTACATTTTGTACTTCTGTATATACATCTTAAATGAAGTGCAAGATAGAGCTGCACATCCAGATTTAGAGGGAGCCAACAGACTGATATTCATACCAGTCCTTGAAATAGTTTATAATTCACTTGTTCATATCTTTATATATTGATGCTTAGAGGGTATTTCTCCTCCTTTTCTTATAATAGGTATTCCGTGCACTATTTTTTAGGCTTTGCTTTCGGGGTGCTCAGCTGGGGGTTTGGCGACGTTCTTGCACTGTGACAATTTCACTCGTTATCTACCTACCAATGCAAGTGTGAAATGTCTAAGTGACGCTGGATTTTTCTTAGATGCGTATGTTTTTTTTTGGTAGTTTAAATATGAGAATTGGACATTGATTTGGCCTTTTCGCTTTAATTGGTAAAATTTAATTTTTAATTGCAGAAGAGACATTGGTTTAAACCACACCATGAGAATTTTCTACGACAAGCTTATTTCCCTTCAGGTCATGGCTTTAAGACTCATGAACTAAGAGAAGTGTTGCATCTCTTCTTCTATCATACGCATATTGACACATAAACTCGACAGGGTATTGAAGATAACCTGGACAAGAACTGCACAAAGGCCAGCTACTTCCCGAAACAAGTACGATTTACTGAAGACCCTTGTTTACTACTCCCTTTGTCCAAAAATAAATGTCGCACCTTTGGTCAACTTGATTGTACTTTGACTAATATTTTATGAAAAATTATTTATCCTCATGAAATTCTAAAAATAGTTATTAACAATGTTTCTATTTTGGTGCATCAATAACAATTTTTAGATAACATGAAGATATTTAAATCTGCATTAGTTTTCAGTCAAAGTTCAACCAAGTTGACCAAAAAAGTCAAGGTGCAATGTTTATTTGGGACGGAGGGAGTATTCCCCTAACACTCTGTACTCTGGAACACTTTCTGAAGTTTCTGACTTTCTCTGCAGTGCATCTTTCCTCAGTATGCATTGAGATACATTAGGACTCCATTATTTATCTTGAACTCCGCTTATGATGTATTCCAAGTAAGATAAAATTTTCATTGATTTCAATTTCATTGTCACATATTTATACGCGTGCTAAAAGTGAGGAGTGAGCACAACTCTATTTTTGACAGTTTCACCACACATTCGTGCCTCCTTCTGCTGATTTGAGAGGACACTGGAAAAGCTGCAAATTTGATCCAGCGGCATGCAGTACCTACCAAATAAACATTTTGCAAGGTTCTCTTAAGACTCTATTTTGTTTGAATAATAGAAAAATCAGTTCTTATATTAAACAGAAATGTTGTTTCGTGATTAATTTTCTTTGGTAATAATATCAAACAAAAATGTAGAAGTTCCTTCTTCGTCCCTTCTTTCTTTCATTTTATTGACCCGGATTTTGATTGTTCAGGGTACAGGATAGAGATGCTTTTAGCTTTGAGATCTTTCTTTTATAATTCCACAAGAGGAGGTATGTTTATAAACTCGTGTTTTGCTCATTGCCAAAGTGAGTCGCAAGATACATGGTTTGCACCAGACTCCCCACGAGTGCACAACAAGGTTCGTAGCCGTTTCTTCCAGAATTGGTCTCTTTAATACTCTCCCCGTCTCATAATAAATGACACATTTAACCTGTAATCATCTTTAAGGTATGTGCACTACTTGGTTTTACATTGCGTGTACCATGATACTATTTCACCAATACTATTTACTTACTTCGAAGTGCGACATTTATTTTGGGACAGACCGAAAAAGAAAGTGCGACATTTATTATGGGACGGAGGAATTGTTTGCCATTATTCAGCATAAGAAAGTTGTGCCATACTAATACAAAAATTTCTTGCAGACAATTGCAGAAGCAGTTGGTGATTGGTACTTTGGAAGAAGGATTACAAAGGAGATTGACTGTGCTTACCCCTGTGATACTACATGTCATAATTTGATTGGCTAACTCATACATTCTCAGTTTTTGCCTTCAACAATCCAAAATCATTGAGCTCTGATGTTCGTCTACTCGAAAATATTCAGTAAATATTACAGGCCAGCCAACAAAAATTGGACAGAGTATACAGAAGAAATTCTTTGGATCAAGATTATTTATCGTAGAAGCAGCATTTTGAGAACACAAAGTAACTACTCATAATATACTCCCTCCGTCCCACGTGAATAGACACTTATTTCCTTTTTGGGACGTCCCACGTGAATAGACACTATCCAAAATGGAAAAGAATTTATTATTTTATATTCATCCTACCCCACCCACTCATTCTCTCTCTTCATTTCCTACCACACAATTTATTCAATCAACTCTACTCATTCTCTCTCTTCATTTTCTACACACATTTTCATTATTATATTCATTTTCCTTAGTTATTGTGCCAAAATTTTTGGTGTCTATTCACGTGGGACGGAGGAAGTATACTACAGTATATTTGTATTCTTTTTTTTAATCTAGTGAATAAAGAATTGGCTAATTGTCTGTTCTATTCTCTGTTCGGATGGTCCATGGAAGTGAAATAGAGCTAATCATCTGTGTTTCCTCCCTCCATCTCAATGTCTCATATAGCAAGTGTTCCAGATTATTTGTCAAACTTTTTCGAGACACTGTGTTTTACTGTTTGTATTTTGCTTATACCATTGTAAAATTGCATGTCGTATAGTGCTTTAGAATTCTTCCATCATTTCCAATGGAGCAGGGGCGGACCCAGAACCAAAATAGAGGTGGTTCATAAATTACATTAACCAAAAACTTCAAAAAATTAATTGTTTGTTTCATACTAAGCGTCTGTTTTTGGCCAAAGGGGTGGGCAAACTGGTAAGTGGGGGGGCACTTAGTACTTTTTTTTTTTTTTTTTGCAGGCCAACCTTGACTTTGGGGGGTTCCCCTCCACCCCCTTTGCTAAGGGTGTGTCCGCCCCTGCGATGGAGTGCTTTAGAATTTTTTCATCATTTCCGATGGAGTCAAATACTCAGTATTTTTTTTGCTTGAGAATATGATGAAATAAAGCAAAAAGGTTCAATAAAATGTCTTCTTCCATCATTTCCGATGGAGCCAAAAGCTCAATATTTTTGGCTTGATAATATGATGAAATAAAACAAAAAATGTTCAATAAAATGTTTGTCCTTCTTGATTATAGATTATAAGTAGCAGTTAGTTCATGCAATTTTCGACACAATTTTCATCATGGATCACCCGAAAACAGTTACTCAATGCTTTAATGCAGGAGAAAGGCTGCGTACATCCAACTCTTTTTATTCCATCGTAGGTGGTAGCGTTTGCGGCGACACGTGATTAATGTTGTTCTTGTTGTTGATTTGTTGCATAGTGCTTTAGATTGATGTTGATGTGCAACTATTTTTGTTACTGTACAAATAGCGTGCCAAACAAACACATCCTAACTGACATCTGGTGTATTTACGTAGAGTTTCCTATTCTTAGCTAGAATAGAAGGCACAAAAGCAGTTCCAAAGGGCGAGTTCTTTCTGCAGGTTTTGGTATCTGTTGATTATATGTTTATATAATCACTCTATAGCATTCCGGTGAAACAAACAAAAAGGACATCTTGTAATATACGACCCCCACCAAGGTAATCCAATTCGGGTCACAAATGACTCGGAAGTGGAGCCGTGGGTTGCTCTGATATAGAGACGAGGGCCACATTTGTCTTTTTCTGTTTTTTTTTTTTTTTTTTTTATATTGATTGTTCTGCTGTAAATGATGATAGAGATGAGGGTTAGATATGTCTTTTTTAAAAAGAACCGATTGATATTTTTGCACTGTTGTAGTGTGAAGATAACTGTTAATGAGGAAAAGCCTAGGAAATGCAAAGGGCACGACTCGTGACCACAGGCACGACTCGTGCCGTTGAACAGCACGAGAGAAATTTTGGGCACGACTCGTTGTACGAGTGATTTGGAAAAGACACGACTCGTGCCTGAGGGCGCAACTCGTGCCCATGGCGTATTTACGTCCGGATTTGCTGATTAAAGTTTTTGACGTTTCTTTTTTTTTTCTAGGTTTATGTTTTGATGTGATTGTGGAATATAGGTTTGGGCCTAGTAGGCCTAGAGGGCCAAGTGGGCCAGAATGGGTCATATATGTTAAGGGTGGCAAAGGAATATAGGATGGATGACAAAGGAAACCCCTCTTTAATTGGCAAGAGTTATAGTTGGCGACAAGAATAAGTCGAAGCGTGAGAATAGACAGTATGCGGAAAGTGCCCGTGGCGGGAACTGACACGACGAATAGAACCCTTAGGCGACAAGTATATGGGTCGGATTAGGCGACGATATTAGTATTATTCCCTTAGTAGGATTGTCGCCTGGCGACAATCCTGACTTGTGATTGATACGTGACTGTGGTGCTGCCACGTGTACACCCACACCTCCTGTCAGAGTATGGTGATGTGACGAGGTGAACAGTGATTTCCCACTAACCATGGGGTGGTTGACTTGATATCATGGATGATTGACACGTGTCACGTGTGCGCAAGGCACATTGCGTAGTGGTAGTATATAAGCATGAGAAGAAACACTGTTTGGTAAGTCTCTCTCACTCTCTCTAAACTCTTCTCTCTCTAAGTTCCATTGTTATTCGGCCACCGTTCACTTATTCTCACGCCGGAGGGGTTTTACCGAAGCCACCCCCGGTTTAGTTCACTTTATTTACTTGTGTGTAGGAGACGAAGATAACCATTCCAAGAAGACCAGCCGGAGTATCCTCCATTGCAGCTTTGGGTTCAGCTCCTATGCAACACATTTTTCTGTGTAGCATCATGTTTAGAGATTTATTTAGAGTAGGTATCTTTTCCTTTTCTATTGTAAACTATATATTGAGAAGTTGATCAATGAAAAACACAAGTTTGGGAAAACCCTAAATTGAATTCCTACATGGTATCAGAGCGGCATCATACACAAGTCTAAATCCATGACGGGGAACGATGCCATCATCAACAATCCTCCTAAAATCGAATATAACTCTCCCTTTTACCTTGGTCCTCAGGATAGGCCAGATGATTTTATTACTCATACTCGTTTCAATGGTGAAAATTACGATGATTGGGCCAGCGATATGCAAATAGCTCTTGAAGCTCGCCGAAAATTTGGTTTTCTAGATGGTACAATTACTGAACCTATTCTTCCTTGCACTATTTCTGATTGGAACACTATTCATGCCATGTTGATTTCTTGGATCATGAATACTATTGAATCTGATGTTAAAAGCACTCTCTCAAAATTTAGAGATGCTAAACGTTTATGGGATTCTCTAAAAAGCTGATATGTTGTGGTTGATGGCCCACGTATTCAACAATTGAAGGCATCAATTGCTCGTTGTGAGCAAACTAAGGGCATGTCGGTGGCCACATACTTTGGAAAATTAACTGGCTTATGGGAAGAACTCCATAGTCATGAACCTTTAATCAATTGCACTTGCTATAACAACTGCACGACTGCTCAACAACATGCGGATCGCAGAGAGACAGGCAAGCTTCACCAATTTCTTATGAGTCTAAATTCCGAGTATCATGCTAATACTCGCACCAATATTTTATCTATGGATCCTCTTCCTGGCCTTGACCGAGCATACAAATTGGTGGCTCAAGATGAGCCGGTTCGTATTGCTAAACCTGTTGTTGAAGATGTGGTTAGTTTTGCTCTTCATGCCGGTGAAACTCATAGTCGTGACAACCCTGATAAATCTCATCTCATGTGCACCCATTGTAAAAAGACAGGTCATGACCATACCACATATTTTGAATTGCATGGATATCCTGATTGGTGGCTTGAGCAACGCAACAAATCCAATGCAGGTGGCGGTGGTCGTCCGCAAAATGGCCGAGGCAGGGGTTCTTCTCGCAGCAGCACTGGAACTACAACAACACCTGATCGCGGCCCTGTTAATGTTGGTGTTGCCGCTGTCGGAGCTCTTTCTGCTGCTTCTTCTTCATATTCACAGCTGAGCAATGGCAGGCTTTGGCAAGCCTCGTCGGTAATTCTCAAATCTCAAATGATCGCTGTAGCGTTGTGAGAAAATTTCATCTTTTCATCTTTTTGAGTCGCCACCTATATTATTCGTTTGGAAACATAGGAAAACCATTTTGAAAGAGATTTGAGTTCGGGGCTTAGGTTATGAAATGGGTAGGTCAAGGAGCATCCATTTCACCCAATCCGGAGATCGGTCTTGCTAAAGAAAAGAGAGGTTTTCAATCTTTTTAATAAAATAATTAAAGAAGAACAAATAAACCCTAATCAATTTCTTGATTAGGAATGTCGGATTGTATGCTTCGAGATTGCCTTCATTGACTGAAGGGACTCTAGGCTAATCCTTTTGATGGGATCACACTACTCTAAAATCAATAGAGAGATTGAGAAGAGAAGTGAAAGTGAAAGGATGATTACCTTTTGAGGAGAGATTCGGACAGAGTTTCGACTCAAGTTTAGAGTTGAAACTTGATACGGACAGAGCTTCGCCTCGATCCTTGATTTGGATCTCGATGCGGACGGAGCTTCGCCTTGGTCCTTTGATTCGGGCTTCAATGTTCGTCAATCAACGTGGTTGAGGACGAATTTAGGAGTTGTTTGTGAGTGATTTGAAGGGGTCTTTCGTGGAAAGAAACCAACAAAATGTGTGTGTTGTGTGTTTTCTTGATCAAGGATCAGAATTGTCGACCTCCCGAAACACTGAAAGTCATCCAGTATTTATAGGAGGTTGGAGAGGTGAAGGTGGAGAGGTAAAATCTCCTAGGAAGGTTCCGAACTCGGTTCGATTGGTTACCGAATTGATAAGGTTTTATCCAAAAAGAGAGTTTGAAACGGAGAAGGAGAGTGATTTACGCACATCCTGTCGAGGGGATATCTCGCGCGAGATATGATATCTCGTGCGAGATAGCTAGTCGATGACTATTTTGTCCTCTTCGGTTGTTTCGTTAGTCGGTTAGGGTCCAAAACTAACGAGGTTAGTTAGAAACTTAACGAAACATGACGAAAGCGATATGCTTTCATCAAAACATAAAGGAGAGATGAAGAGTAGTGTAATCATGTAATTATGAGTTCGAATGGGGTGTCTGAGCCCCTCGGCGACGGAGTCTTATGAAAGAAGAAGTGTCGTCGATAGAAAAGACATCATTACGAACACTGGGATGGTCGTGCCGCAGCGGCCTGCCTACGTATCTCTATCGGAGAATCGGACAAAACGTAGTTCGACTCCAAAACACGAAAAGGTTGCTTTAGGTATTTTGAAAATCATTTTTTTTAAAATCGAGGAGATTTTATTTTTGAAAAGGCAAATCCATGCTTGAGGAATCAAATCATGACCCGATCGAATATACTGTTTGTCCGAAGATTCGCTGTTTGGGCTCCGAACCCGGGGAAAGATGTTAGAAAACAAAGATTTACTGTCAGGTCCTTTGCATTCTGTTGGGTTTTCTTTTGAGACTGAAGTGAGGTGACGATCCTGGAGATTCGGGACCGAGCTTTTGTTGAGGTGATGATCCTGGCGATTCAAGACCGGGCTTTTTGTTGAGGTAAGTATTTGACATACTGACCCTAGATGCTTGACACACCTAATTGTTGACGATCCACCTGTCTGGGCGTTGAATCGGGCTCTTGGTAAGGTAAGTATTTGACATACTGACCCTAGATGCTTGACGCATCTTAGATGTTTGACACACCTAATTGTTGACGATCCACCTGTCTGGGCGTTGAATCGGGCTTTTTGTTGGAATATGCTTGACGCATGGCACTTGACGCGATGGATGCTTAACGCAAAGGTTGCTTGACGCGATGGTTGCTTGACGCGATGGATGCTTAACGCAAAGGTTGCTTGACGCGATGGTTGCTTGACGCATTGGTTGCTTGGCGCAATGGTTGCTTGACGCTTTGGATGCTTGACGCAATTAATTGGATGCATTGATAGATGGTAAGCGAAATCCAAACACTCAACATGTTTGATCTGAAAGTAAGCCCTTGACGTGCTTTACGCACTTTAATTCCTGCAAGAGGGTTAGTGAAAGCATTTGCATAACAACATACATTCACTTAAGCATTTGTTTGTTCAAGACGACCAATGTGCACTCGACTCCAAGAATCAGCGGGGAGAATGAGTTCTATTATGTGAGAATTGAAAATCGTTTGTGTGAGGACCCCGACCCGGAACCTACACGTGTCCCGAGCTGGAGCGTCCTCAAACTAAACCAAATTTCTTTAACTTTTAAAACTTTGATTTAACTTTCAAATTTGTGAGTGACTTCTTTATAATCTCTTTTGGCTTATTTTGATTAGGATTTGTTTTTTATATTTATATTTGTGTTTATTATTTTGATTTTGATTTTAATTTTAATTTTAACTTTTATATTATAAATTTTCGTCTTTTTTTTTATTTCTTGCTTTATTTCTATTTCTTTTATGTTTGTGAATGTTTCTTTCACTTTTTAAATATTAGAATTTTATTTTTCATTTTTTATTTGCATTTTATTTTTTCGTATGTTTTTATATTGATATTGATTTTCTTTTGTGCATTAGAATTTTTTCTTTCTTAATTATTAACGTTTTTTTCATTTTGCTTTTGCTCTTTTTGTAAGACAATTATTTGTGCTTCAATCCATTTTCATTTTTAACTAATTTATTGTATAAAATCAACCCCTATAAATTATAAAAGTTACTAATTGAATTTTAAAAGGATGATTGTGATTGGTGGATGATGGAAAGATTGGCCAATAATATTGTGCCACTTGAAGTTTTCTAGGAGCTTGTAAAACTTTTGCTATTACATATAATAGATTCACAAACTCTTTTTTTTTTCGGATTTGTGAGTGACTTCTTTATAATCTCTTTTAGCTTATTTTGATTAGGATTTATTTTTTATATTTATGATTGTGTTTATTATTTTGATTTTGATTTTAATTTTAACTTTTATTTTATATATTTTCGTCTTTATTTTGATTTTATTTCTTGTTTTTTTTCTATTTCTTTTATGTTTGTGAATGTTTCTTTCACTTTTTAATTATTAGAATTTTAAGTTTTGTTTGCATTTTATTTATTCGTATGTTTTTATATTGATATTAATTTTCTTTTGTGCATTAGATTCTTTCTAAATTATAAAAGTTTTTTTCATTTTGCTTTTGCTCTTTTTGTAAGACAATTATTTGTGCTTCAATCCATTTTCATTTTTAACTAATTTATTTTATAAAATCAACCCCTATAAATTTTAAAAGTTAATAATTGAATTTCAAATGAATGATTGTGATTGGTGGATGATTGTGATTGGTGGATGATGGAAAGATTGGCTAATGATATTGTGCCACTTGGAGTTTTTTAGGAGCTTGTAAAACTTTTGCTATTATATATAGTAGATTCACAAACTTTTTTTTTTTTTTTTCGAATTTGTGAGTGACTTCTTTACAATCTCTTTTGGCTTATTTTGATTAGGATTTGTTTTTTTATATCTATGATTGTGTTTATTATTTTGATTTTGATTTCGATTTCGATTTCGATTTCGATTTCGATTTCGATTTCGATTTCGATTTCGATTTTGATTTTGATTTTGAATTTGATTTTGATTTTGATTTTGATTTTGATTTTGATTTTGATTTTGATTTTGATTTTGATTTTGATTTTGATTTTGATTTTGATTTTGATTTTAATTTTAACTTTTATTTTATAAATTTTCGCCTTTATTTTGATTTTATTTCTTGTTTTTTTCTATTTCTTTTATGTTTGTGAATGTTTCTTTCACTTTTTAGTTATTAGAATTTCAATTTTTGTTTTTTATTTGCATTTATTTTTTTCGTATGTTTTTATATTGAGATATTGATTTTCTTTTGTGCATTAGATTTTTTTCTTTCTAAATTATTAAAGTTTTTTTTCATTTTGCCTTTGCTCTTATTGTAAGACAATTATTTGTGCTTCAATCCATTTTCATTTTTAACTAATTTATTGTATAAAATCAACCCCTATAAATCTTAAAAGTTACTAATTGAATTTCAAATGGATGATTGTGATTGGTGGATGATGGAAAGATTGGCCAATGATATTGTGCCACTTGGAGTTTTCTAGGAGTTTGAAAAACTTTTGCTATTATATATAGTAGATTCACAAATTCCTTTTTTTTTCCCGGATTTGTGAGTGACTTCTTTATAAACTCTTTTGGCTTATTTTGATTAGTATTTGTTTTTTATATTTATGTTTGTGTTTATTATTTTGATTTTGTTTTTAATTTTAATTTTAATTTTAACTTTTATTTTATAAATTTTCATTTTCATCTTTATTTTGATTTTATTTTTTGCTTTTTTCTATTTCTTTTATGTTTGTGAATGTAGCTTTCACTTTTTAATTATTAGAATTTTAATTTTTGTTTTTTATTTGCATTTTATTTTTTCGTATGTTTTTATATTGATATTGATTTTCTTTTGTGCATTAGATTTTTTTCTCTCTAAATTATTAAAGTTTTTTCATTTTGCTTTTGCTCTTTTTGTAAGATAATTATTTGTGCTTCAATCCATTTTCATTTTTAACTAATTAATTGTATAAAATCAACCCCTATAAATTTTAAAAGTTACTAATTGAATTTCAAATGGATGATTGTGATTGGTGGATGATGGAAAGATTGGCCAAAGTTATTATGCCACTTGGAGTTTTCTAGGAGCTTGTATAACTCTTGCTATTATATATAGTAGATTCACAAACTCCCTTTTTTTTCAGATTTGTGAGTGACTTCTTTATAATCACTTTTGGTTTATTTTGATTAGGATTTGTTTTTTATATTTATGATTGTGTTTATTATTTAGATTTAGATTTAGATTTTAACTTTTATTTTATAAATTTTCGTCTTTATTTTAATTTATTTCTTGCTTTTTTCTATTTCTTTTATGTTTGTGAATGTTTCTTTCACTTTTTAATTATTAGAATTTTAATTTTTCGTTTTTTATTTGCATTTTATTTTTTTGTATGTTTTTATATTGATATTGATTTTCTTTTGTGCATTAGATTTTTTTCTTTCTAAATTATTAAAGTTTTTTTCATTTTGCTTTTGCTCTTTCAGTAAGAAATTATTTGTGCTTCAATCCATTTTCATTTTTAACTAATTTATTGTATAAAATCAATCCCTATAAATTTTAAAAGTTACTAATTGAATTTCAAATGGATGACTGTGATTGGTGGATGATGAAAAGATTGGCCAAAGATATTGTGCCACTTTGAGTTTTCTAGGAACTTAAAAATTTTTTGCTATTATATATAGTAGATTCACAAATTCCTTATTTTTCGAATTTGTGAGTGACTTCTTTATAATCTCTTTTGGCTTCTTTTGATTAGAATTTGTGTTTTATATTTACGTTTGTGTTTATTATTTTGATTTTGATTTTGATTTTAATTTTAATTTTAACTTTTATTTTATAAATTTCATCTTTATTTCGATTTTATTTCTTGCTTTTTTCTATTTCTTGTATGTTTGTGAATGTTTCTTTCACTTTTTAATTATTAGAATTTTAATTTTCATTTTTTATTTGCATTTTATTTTTTCGTATGTTTTTATATTGATATTGATTTTCTTTTGTGCATTAGATTTTTTTCTTTCTTAATTATTAAAGTTTTTTTCATTTTGCTTTTGCTCCTTTTGTAAGACAATTATTTGTGCTTCAATCCACATTCATTTTAACTAATTTATTGTATAAAATCAACCCCTATAAATTTTAAAAGTTACTAATTAAATTTTAAATGGATGATTGTGATTGGTGAATGATGGAATGATTGGCCAATGATATTGTGCCACTTGGAATTTTCTATGAATTTGAAAAACTTTTGCTATTATATATAGTAGATTCATAAACTCCTTTTTTCGGATTTGTGAGTGACTTCTTTATAATCTCTTTTCGCTTATTTTGATTAGGATTTGTTTTTTATATTTATGTTTGTGTTTATTATTTTGATTTTGATTTTGATTTTAATTTTAATTTTAACCTTTATTTTATAAATTTTCGTCTTTTTTTTTTATTTCTTGCTTTTTTCTATTTTTTTTTATGTTTGTGAATGTTTATTTCACTTTTTAATTATTAGAATTTTATTTTTCGTTTTTTATTTGCATTTTATTTTTTCTTATGTTTTTATATTGATATTGATTTTCTTTTGTGCATTAGATTTTTTTCTTTCTTAATTATTAAAGTTTTTTTCATTTTGCTTTTGCTCTTTTTGTAAGACAATTATTTGTGCTTCAATCCATTTTCATTTTTAACTAATTTATTGTATAAAATCAACCCCTATAAATTATAAAAGTTACTAATTGAATTTCAAATGGATGATTGTGATTGATGGATGATGGAAAGATTGACTAATGATATTGTGTCACTTAGAGTTTTCTAGGAGCTTGTAAATCTTTTGCTATTATATATAGTAGATTCACAAACTCCTTATTTTTTCGGATTTGTGAATCTCTTTTAGCTTATTTTGATTAGAATTTGTTTTTTATATTTATGATTGTGTTTATTATTTTGATTTTGATTTTTATTATGATTTTAATTTTAATTTTAATTTTAATTTTAATTTTAATTTTAATTTTAATTTTAATTTTAATTTTAATTTTAATTTTAACTTTTATTTTATAAATTTTTTTTCTTTATTTTGATTTTATTTCTTGCTTTTTTCTATTTATTTTATGTTTGTGAATGTTTCTTTCACTTTTTAATTATTAGAATTTCAATTTTTGTTTTTTATTTGCATTTGATTTTTTCGTATGTTTTTATATAGAGATATTGATTTTCTTCTGTGCATTAGATTTTTTTCTTTCTAAATTATTAAAGTTTTTTTCATTTTGCCTTTGCTCTTTTTGTAAGACAATTATTTGTGCTTCAATCCATTTTCATTTTTAACTAATTTATTGTATAAAATCAATCCCTATAAATTTTAAAAGTTACTAATTGAATTTCAAATGGATGATTGTGATTGGTGGATGATGGAAAGATTGGCCAATGATATTGTGCCACTTGGAGTTTTCTAGGAGCTTGAAAAACTTTTGATATTATTAGATTCACAAATTCCTTTTTTTTTCGGATTTGTGAGTGACTTCTTTATAATCTCTTTTGGCTTATTTTGATTAGGATTTGTTTTTTATATTTATGTTTGTGTTTATTATTTTGATTTTGTTTTTAATTTTAATTTTAATTTTAACTTTTATTTTATAAATTTTCGTCTTTATTTTGATTTTATTTCTTGCTTTTTTCTATTTCTTTTATGTTTGTGAATGTTTCTTTCACTTTTTAATTATTAGAATTTTAATTTTCTTTTTTTTTTGCATTTTATTTTTTCGTATGTTTTTATATTGATATTGATTTTCTTTTGTGCATTAGATTTTTTTCTTTCTAAATTATTAAAGTTTTTTTCATTTTGCTTTTGCTCTTTTGTAAGACAATTATTTGTGCTTCAATCCATTTTCATTTTTAACTAATTTATTGTATAAAATCAACCCCTATAAATTTTAAAAGTTACTAATTGAATTTCAAATGGATGATTGTGATTGGTGGATGATGGAAAGATTGGCCAAAGTTATTGTACCACTTGGAGTTTTCTATGAGCTTGTATAACTTTTGCTATTATATATAGTAGATTCACAAACTCTTTTTTTTTTTCTTGAATTTGTGAGTGACTTCTTTATAATCTCTTTTGACTTATTTTGATTAGGATTTATTTTTTATATTTATGATTGTGTTTATTATTTTGATTTTAATTTTAATTTTAACTTTTATTTTATAAATTTTTGTCTTTATTTTGATTTTATTTCTTGCTTTTTTCTATTTATTTCATGTTTTTGAATGTTTCTTTCACTTTTTAATTATTAGATTTTTAATTTTGGTTTTTTATTTGTATTTTATTTTTTCGTATGTTTTTATATTGATATTGATTTTCTTTTGTGCATTAGATTTTTTTCTTTCTAAATTATTAAAGTTTTTTTCATTTTGCCTTTGCTCTTTTTGTAAGAAATTATTTTTGCTTCAATCCATTTTCATCTAAAAAATAATTATAAATAAATTATTTTTTAAAAAAATATTTTTATTTGGACCGTTACTCTTTGATTATATTTTTAAATTCCTATTTATAAGACTCTTGCATATAAATAGATCATTATATTAATATTTTTTTCGTCCCAAAATAAAAATAATTGATCAATTTTTATTTTGCTTAAAATAAAAAAAGTATTCAATTATTACACTATATTATTGTAACTATTTTTAATTTATATACCAAAGATTTCAATTTATAAAATAAATTTGAATGAATATGGATCATAATCATAGTATACTTCTGTCTCAAAATAAATTATAAATAAAAGATTTAAAAACAAAAAATGTACATTTGAATAACATATTAATCGATCCAGTTTTGAAGAGTTACATTTCCTTATTTACTAATTGCTTTCTCGTTTTCTGAAAATTAAAAATTTAATTTCAAAATTCAAATGTTGATTGAGCTTAAATCGAAAAAATTTACTGTATAAATATTTTTCTTAAAAACATTAACCTTTTATTAAATGAAAAATTAATTTATTAAGTGAAAAATCTTTGAAACTAAGACCAATCAGAGAATTACATAATGCCATGTCATAATAGTGACATGGCTTAATATTAAGTCTCTAAATATTTGTCTTTTAATATATTATATAGATAGATAGATCATTATAGTACTACTTCTTTCACCTCAAAAAGAATTATAAATAAATTATTTTTTTAAAAAATATTTATTTTTGGACCCTTACTCTTTGATTATATTTTTAAATTCCTATTTATAAGACTCTTGCATGTATATAGATCATTACATTAATATTTCTTTCATTTCAAAATAAAAATAATTGATCAATTTTTATTTTGCTTAAAATAAAAAAAGGTATTCATTTATTAGACTATATTATTGTAACTATTTCTAATTTCACAAAATCTGGGGAGAAACGCGTTTCTCCGTAACTTATGGAGAAACGGGGGCCCGACTTGTCGCGCGACAAGGCTTCTGGATATCCAGAAGCTTATGAAAGTGATATCCAGAAACCTTCAAAATGAATATCCAGAAACTTTCAAAATGTTTTTGGATATTCATTTGATGGTTTCTGGATATACATTTGAAGGTTTCTGGATATCCAGAAACCTTCAAAATGAATATCCAGAAACTTTCAAAATGTTTCTGGATACTCATTTGATGGTTTCGATATACATTTGAAGGTTTCTGGATATTCGAAACCTTCAATAAGCAATTACAGTCTTGGCCTTGGATTTGGCTTCAAATATATTTTTACGGATATCGCCCAAAGGCTTACGGATATCCGTTCCAACTTCTGGATATCGAGACCCTTTGAAGGCGATATCCGAATTTTTTACGGTTATCAAACGCATAGCTTCTGGCTATTAAAAACACGTTTCTCCATAGTTATGGAGAAACGCGTTTCTCAGCAGACCTACTCTTCTAATTTATATACCAAAGATTTCAATTTATAAAATAAATTTGTATGTATATGAATCATAATTATAGTACTACTTCTGTCTCAAAATGAATTATAAATAAAAATTTTAAAAACAAAAAATGTGCATTTGAATAAAATATTAATCGATCCAGATTTGAAGAGTTACTTTTCCTTATTTACTAATTGCTTTACCGTTTTCTGAAAATTCAAAATATGATTTCAAAATTCAAATGTTGATTGAGCTTAAATCGGGATAATTTACTGTATAAATATTTACCTTATATACCTTAACCTTTTATTAAATGAAAAATCAATTTATTAAATGAAAAATCTTTGAAACTAAGATCAATGGAAGAATTACAAAATGCCATGTCATAATAGTGATATGGATTAATGTGAGGGCTCTAAATATTTGTCTTTTAATATATTATCTAGATATATAGATTGATCATTATAGTACTACTTCTTTCATCTAAAAAAGAATTACAAATAAATTATTTTTTTAAAAAAAATTATTTTTGGACCGTTACTCTTTGATTATATTTTTAAATTCCCATTTATAAGACTCTTGCATGTATATAGATCATTACATTAATATTTCTTTCGTCCCAAAATAAAAATAATTGATCAATTTTTGTTTTGCGTAAAATATAAAAAAAAGTATTCATTTATTAGACTATATTATTGTAACTATTTCTAATTTATATATCAAAGATTTTAATTTATAAAATAAATTTGTATGTATATGGTTCATAATTATAGTACTACTTCTATCTCAAAATGAATTATAAATAAAAATTTTAAAAACAAAAAATGTGCATTTGAATAAAATATTAATCAATCCAGTTTTGAAGAGTTACATTTTCTTATTTACTAATTGCTTTCCCGTTTTCTGAAAATTCAAAATTTGATTTCAAAATTCAAATGTTGATTGAGCTTAAATCGGAATAATTTAATGTATAAATATTTAACTTATAAACATTAACCTTTTATTAAATGAAAAATCAATTTATTAAATGAAAAATCTTTGAAACTAAGATCAATAGGAGAATTACATAATGCCATGTCATAATAGTGACATGACTTAATATGAGGGCTCTAAATGTTTATCTTTTAATACATTATATAGATAGATAGATGATGTATTAATGATAACTAGTACTCAAAAGCCCGTGCCATTGGCACGGGTCAGTATGAAAAGGGAGACAGTATGGAAAGAGAAAGACGTGAGAAAACTGAAATCGCATGCTAACTATATGACATTTTAAATGTAATTTTAAACCGTTTCAAATATATGAAGTGCAAAGATAATTTACCTGGGAGTTGAAACTTTATAAGGAAGCACATAAAGTACCGCTACACTTTTCACGCATCCATATTAAAAAATTAACACTTGCAACAATAAAATCAACAAATTGTTGAAGAATACAATATATACTAAATATACAAAGGTTATTCACTTAATTAAAAAACGAAACATCTATGTATATCCTGGAGTTAGTGGTCATCTCCGAAATATGATACCAGAAATGAATAGGGAAGAGCTTGATGAGTTGATTCAGTGGCATGATTGTGTGTGGCCTACTTCTTCAACTTCTCCTCCTCACTGCAAAAACAACTTTTTAATTTAAGCATCAAAACTACCCAAGCACTTACGACCTATGGTCCCTAAATAAATGATCAAAAAATGCATATGGTGAATAAACTCCATAAATGTGAAAACAATAACAATGGAGTAAGATCAAAAAATTCATAGGGTGAATAAACTCCATAAATGTAAAAACAATAACAATGGAGTAATCCAGAATTAAAGTGAAAATACCGAATATGAGAAATGGCTGCATCTCCATCCCTTGCTTCCAAGCTGAATGTCAAAATACTTATTATTCTCTAAAACCACTGCACCTAAACACATCATCCCAGAAATCACCTCAGTTTCAATGGAATCATCACAACAACCAAACTAACCTCCAAAATCCTAACGAATACTCTTAATTCTTCAATGGATTTTATAATGTAGCCAAACCTGAAAAGAAAATAAGGGATTAGAGATAAACCTGGAGAGAGGAAGTAAGTAATGTAGTTGCGAATACGACCTTGAGTAGTAACACAGGTCTCGTTCTGAAAATCCGAATTCAAAATTTAAAATGGATTAGAATGTTAAATACAAAACACATTCTTTTTCTTCAAATAATCAAAAATATGGTTAATGAGGGTTTCAATTTCAAATTGATTTATTAATACTATAGAGATTGAATAAGATGAAACCTAAAACACAACACGATCTGATCCGATATAATGCTCTCTCTCTCTCTCTCTCTCTCTCTCTCTCTCTCTCTCTCTCTCTCTCTCTCTCTCTCTCTCTCTCTCTCTCTCTCTCAAAAAGCATTGAACTCTTATAAAGGTGGAGAAGGAGTAACCCATGTATAGGGTTTTCTATGTTGCTTATTATATGTTGATTGTAAGGGTTTTTCTATATTGCTTATTCTAAATGAGATGCCAAGGAAAAAAATCAAACTACAATTTGGGGCATATAATTAAAGTATGCAGAAAGACTCTCCTATAAGATCTAAGACTTGGCTAGTTGTGTCATCTGTGCTACAAAACCAGCCACACTCAATTTCTCAACTCATACAGGAACTATGCATCAAAACTACAAAAAGTGACTACTCTTTTACTAAGTCTGTCATTATAGAGTGAAGAGTGAACATCCTTCGTCCCAAAATAACAACATAAATTAAACAATTAACATATATTTTGGGATTTATTTTAAGACGGATGGAGATGGATCCTGGTTTTGTTAGATATTTGGTTTTGAATGTAGAACAAATTTAGATATTCAAATTTACAAAATATCAAGGAGAAAGCAGCAAGCAAAACAATGGTGACAGACAGGCTTCTCCTTAATACAAAATTTCTCCGGTGTTCTGTTCTACAAAGCACCATGAGAATGGCAAAACAAAACTTGGTGCACATACTGGAGATGGAGAAACAACAATCCTGACTGGCCCAAGCTAATGATCATTGTCAAGGTAACTAACAAAAGCGGACCTCATAGATATAACCCTCGAAATGCAGCTAAGTACAACAACAAAAATGACTTTCTTGGTAATTTGCGAAACGGATACAGAAACATGCACAATTATGGATTTAATTTACATGTCTCAATCAAGCAACTTATGTGCACACAAAAGCAGTCAACAACAGCAAGAATCGCAACGAAGAACTGGGTTAGGCATTCAATCAAACAGCTTATGTGCTGCGAAACGGATACAGAAACATGCACAATTAGTCTCAAAAACACACAAAATTTACGAGACTTCAATCAACACAAAAGCGATCAACATGACATTCTTCCAGGACCTTTGCGAAATTCGGATACGAGGACATTGTAAAGAGATACTGAGTTGACAAAGAAAATAACCCAAAAAGTAAAGAGAGAGAGAGAGAGAGAGAGAGAGAGAGAGAGAGAGAGAGAGAGAGAGAGAGAGAGGTAAAGAGAAAGCTAACCTGAAGCAGAAATTCGAAAACTAAGCGATCAATTCAATCTCTAAAACTAATCGATCCTTCCCGAATTTCAATTCAATCAATTTCAATTCGACCTTCAGGTGTATATATTGGCAGCCTACTCGATCCTTCCCGGACGAATCTACATCAGTTTATGGGTAGTGAAGATTAAGCAAGGGGCAATGGTTGGGAGGGCGATGCTGTGAACTGCCGGTGGGAAGGGATGAATTTAGGTTGGAAGGATGGAGCGACGGCTACCAAGTTTAGTTTGAGGGAGGGGAGGGACGTGAGTGAGGAAGAGGCCGTGCGGTGGAAGAGGGAGAAAGAGAGATCGTGGGTTATTGAGTTATGCTAGGCTGTAGGATCAATTTTGAGAGAGTTAATCTCAGCCACCACTTATCTCAAGATAAGAGGCAGTTAAATCCTCTTTATATTGTATTATAGATTTTATAATTTATCGAGATAGTACCTTTGTAGTTTCCATTTTTTTTTTAGCTGAAAATGCACAAAAACGAACAAGGACACAAATCTCATCCACATAGGCCAAAAGCTGAGGTGGAAAAATCTCAAATTGTCAATACATCTCAAACAAAGGACTGAACCGGTAATTTAGCAACAAACAAGAACCAATCCCCATTGAAACATCCAAAACCACAGCAACAAACTCCTAACTTTCCGGCAAGCACCGCCGTCTGCCACCACCTTTACCACACATAATTACAAAAACACCCTCCCATAGTTAATAAAATGCAAATAACTCCATTATTTAAAGCGCCTCAATCAATATCATCGCCATTTCTCTCTCACCCTATTTCTACTACTCATCATCATTCTCGATTTCTGCTACTCATTACACCCAAAAAGTCACTTAGAAATTCTAGGTCAAGAACTAGGGCAATGCCTGATTCGTCAACTCGAGTCAATCCGATTTTGACCAAACTCAAGCTGAACGAGTCAACGTTTCTAGCTTCTCTGATGCCAAAAAAAGAGATTGCCGCCGATCGATTCATCGAAGCTAACCCTAACTTCGATGGCCGCGGCGTTGTTATTGCTATCTTCGGTACTTCACTCGTTGCTTATTAATCCCATTTTATCACTGTTTTTTTCCTGTATACTCCGTCCGTCCCGAAAAGTTTATCCCACTTTGATTTTCATGCTCAATTTGATTCAATGAAACTTTGACCCCCAAACTTAATGTGAAAATCTAATTATCTCTCTATGCAATTTTAAAAGTTGTTATTGGCTCACCATTAGAATTACTACTAATAATACTTAGGGATAACTAGATTTTCCTTGAGTTGTGATCAGAGTTTCATTGAGTTGACCCGGAAAGTCAAAGTGAGAAAAATTTCCGAGATGGAAGTAAAAAGAGATTAAAGAAACAATCCGAAACATTAAGACTCTATAGTTCTGTTGATGCTTGCTGTGCTTGATAAGTGATTGGTATGTAATTGAAATGTGGGATTCAATTTTATACTGTTCTTAATTGATGCAAATGTTCTTCAGTTAGATTCCAACATGCTCCTACTTTTTAGTAGTTGATGCTATAGTTGGTGGAATTTTGGTTGTTGAAGTTAAAGTAGCACTTGGTAATCAACCTATGACAATACGGCTGATTCTATTAGATATATGGGTGTGATATGTGGTTCCCATTGAACTTCTGAAAAGAAACTTGGTGGGAACCTTTTTTGTTTGGTTTCAATATTGATATGCTTGTTTTGTATTTTTGACTAAAAATATGGCAGTGCAAAAGTGATGAAAAGAGATTAATGAAAGTACAAGTTTTGCTAAAGTTGTTTGGTGTTATAACTATGAAATTCAAAATTTCACCTTGTCATTCTTTTTGCTGGTAAAGTCATTCTTTATTAAACAGAGACAAGTACAAGCAATAAACAGCTTATACTCACACTCGGGGTAGCCATCCAAATTACGTAATAGTTCTATGATCTACCCTCAATACATCCAAAGAAGCCAGTTAACATACAATCTATTTAAAATTAGCCACCGAGAGGAGTCTGTCTTGATTATCTTCAGCGATTGCGTTTCCCCCCATCTTTTCCTTGCTGGAATTCTGGAAAATTCGTCTATTTCTTTCTCCCCACACATGACACCCGCTGCTATACATGATAATATCCTTACTTTTTTCCATGAAAAGAACTGCAGTTTGCATCTTGCTAATGTCCAGCTTGGACTCATCTAGCAGGCATCTATGCAGGTTTTCCTTTCAGATTTTCTATGAGCAAGCACAATCAAAGAAAATATGCCGAGAAGTTCCCAGACTAGTATTCCCCCTTATATATGTATATATAATGAGTTTCATCACTATTGTTACAGAACAAACAAGTATCATTTTGTACACTTCCCATCTTAGAAGCTTATGTTTGGACCTGGTATTGCATTGGAACACCAACTATCCAATAAAAGAACGCTTTGGAACCAAACCAGGAAACAAACAACTTCGTGCCAATCCACCACATCTCCTCTAGCTCTTCTTACCAATCTGATTTGATGGTAAATTCCTATTTTGGGTAGGTGCCTATTGACCCATGAAGCAACATCCATCTTATATCTTAAAAGGTGGGGAAAATAGGAGCTGAAATCCCACCCATGTTCATCTGCATACTTTTAATTCCATACTACCCACTTACACAACAACAACAACAACAACAACAACAACAACAACAATAAAGCCTTAGTCCCAAAATAATTTGGGGTCGGGTAACATGAATCCTAATGTGTGTCATTGTGAAAGAAAAGATGAAAAAAAAAAGTTAAAGGCCTTTATTTACAAAAAAAAAAAAAAAAAAAAAAAAAAAGACAGTGGAAACCTACCTACGGTTTCCAGCAACCGAAGCCTTTTGAATTGCTTAGATAGGCAAAACTATCGCCTTTACCCTGTATTTTAAGTGACCTAATACTCCTTTAATATCAGGTTGACTGATTTATATTTGTTCATGGCTGTTACTGGTTTATTGTCCAGAGAACACTGCATGTATTTTTCTCTATTAATAAACTCGGGCCATATTGATAACCTTATTTCATTCTATGCCTTATCATATTGAACACTCAAAAAGTACTGATCTCTTGGTGATGTGGAAATGATTGATTATTGTGCTATTGTCTGTTTCTAGATTCTGGTGTTGACCCAGCTGCAGCAGGATTGCAAGTGACATCAGACGGGAAGCCAAAAGTTCTAGATGTTCTTGATTGGTACCTCATGACTATGTTTATCGTCAAAAAATAGAACTTTTGTTATGATAATCCTGCAGAAAGGTTAATGAGATATCTTTTTGATTCTTGTTTCTTTTCTTCATCAGCACTGGGAGTGGCGATATTGATACCTCAACTGTGGTGAAGGCTGACGCTGATGGCAGTATTCGTGGAGCCTCAGGTATTTCACTAACACATTCAGTGGCGAAGCCAGGATTTTGTTGGAAGGGGGTCAAAATTACGTTATAGTGCTATTTTTTTTTCAAAATTTAAGGGGGTCAAAATTGCAAAAATTATAATTTATAGTGGTAAAATGTTATTTTTCTAAATTTAAAGGTGGTTAAAAGTACATTACTCCAAAATCAAGGGGGTCGGACGACCCCCATGAGCCTCAAGTGGCTTCGCCAGTGAACACATTTATTTTTACTGCTAATTAGTTAATTTCTTCCCCGCATCATTTTGGGACTACTTTTTTTTTGGTATAACATAGCTTCATTACCTTTCGTTCCTCAATAAACTGATCATGCTAAGGTGTTTGCTTCAGCTTTCTTTCCTGTCTTTTTCTTCCTTCAAATTACAAATGATTCTTCTTTTATCCTAATGCTTCTTACATCTGTTTTGGTGTAACAATCTATTTTAGGGGCTTCTCTTGTTGTAAACTCTTCTTGGAGCAATCCTTCAGGGGACTGGCATGTGGGTTATAAATTGGTATATGAGCTTTTTACGGACACTTTAACGTCACGTTTAAAGGTGTGCTTTATCTCGTTACAGATACCTTAAATGATTTTTCGTGGTTATATTGTTGTTCATTTGTGTGATCATCTTGTGCAGAAGGAAAGAAAGAAAAAGTGGGATGAAAAGAACCAGGAAACAATAGCCGAGGCTGTGAAGCAGCTAGCTGAGTTTGATAAGGTGTCCAGTTTGGTGCTTCTTGTCATTGATCCCTGTTTCCTCTAGTTCATGCATTATTTGCATTCTCTGCAACAGTTTCTTTTCCTTTTAGATTTTGCTGGCATTCACAACATATGGTATAATATTAGGTGTGAGGATCTTATCAAAACAATAGTAGGTGCGAGGAGAAAGTTGTCAAGTTCATTGCACATTTAGTATGTGTTCCATAGCAGTGACTTGTCTCTCAATTTTTCATGTTTGAAGCAGTTTCGTTTTTTCTTCTGCAAATTGTGCTTGCTGTCATTTAATCATTTAATGCGCAACTAGAGATATGAATTGTTGCTTACTTGATTTTGTATTAATATAACATACACTATCAATTTATTCTATTCCATGCACATTATATGAAAAAATCCCCATTAGTCTAGCTGTAATCTCTCTGATTGTTTCATTGCGATGAACTATTAAATGGGCTCCTTCACCCGATAATCATGATGGGCTGGATACTCACACATGGTAGCCGAGCTACATCTTGGGAAGCATATGCCGTTCACTCATTTAGCTTTGTGCCTATTTTGTCACCGCTTATGAGTCAGATCTGTCCTCCATTGCTAAGAGGTCATGTTTTGTTGATGGTGAAGGGTTTCCTTGGGTTCTTATACTTAAGTGGGTGCGTGGGTCCGTCCAATAGTCATCACACTTGGGTCGAAATCCCTCCATCTTGTCTCTTGATGTTATCGTCTCTTAACATTCTTTTTATACTTGTGTGTATGATTGCTATATTTTGGTATGACTAAAGCATGCTTTTTGTTTGCAGAAACATACCAGAGTCGATGAGGCAAATTTGAAAAGAACTCGTGAGGACCTACAAAATAAAGTTGATTATTTGCGAAAGCAAGCTGAGGTAAGGTCTAATTGTATTGGATAAGTGTCCATACTTTTTCAGTTTTTCTTACTTATAAGTGATCATGTTTTTTCTGTCTTAGAGCTATGATGACAAGGGTCCTGTTATTGATGCTGTCGTATGGCATGATGGAGAATTGTGGAGGGTTGCTGTTGATACACAGAGTCTTGAAGATGACCCTAACTGTGGAAAACTTGCTGATTTCATTCCCCTAACTAATTTTAAGTTTGTTACTTTTCTTTTGAAACTCCTTACTTTTGGGATTTCAGCATGCACTCAGCTCTATTAACTGTAACTTCATATTCATCTCTTAAAATGACATTTTAGTTTTAGCTTCACATCATGAGCATTTGAATGTTTAATTGGCTCCTTAAAATTAACCTTACAGGACTGAGCGCAAGTTTGGTGTTTTTAGCAAGCTAGACGCCTGTAGTTTTGTAGCCAATGTTTATGATGATGGGAACATTTTAAGTCTTGTAACGGATAGCTCTCCCCATGGAACTCATGTTGCTGGTATTGCTACTGCCTTCCATCAAAATGTAAGGCAATCTTATCACTTGATGCGTTTCCGTCCATGTGCTACATATTATTGACATAACGAGTAAAAACTATACACCCACTTATAGGAACCTTTGCTCAATGGAGTTGCACCTGGAGCACAACTAATTTCCTGTAAGATTGGAGACTCGCGCTTAGGTTCAATGGAAACAGGGACAGGCTTGACACGAGCTTTGATAGCTGTTGTTGAGGTTTGTCATGCTCCCCACATCAAAATTTTGTCGTATGTTGCTTATTCATAAGAAAGTTAATTTGATATCTGTTGTAATATTGCTTACAATCTATATCTATTGGCGTATCTCAGCCCCATAAGTTAGTTATATACTTACATTGAACCCTTTACCGTTGATCCTTACCATTCCGATTGTCCTCATCCATTTAAAGTCATGATCTGGTTTGTGTTGGAAGGTCCTTCTCTTTGGGGTATATGAAAGGAAGCAAACAGGAAAAGGGTGCCTAAACATGAACCACACAACTGAACATAGAAATTTGCACTTTTATACGTATCCAACAATCCTGATATGAAGTCTCAATCATTTGTTCCTCTGTAATAATAAGGGCTGTAAAATATTTGCTGGTTTTCTTACATTATGTGAAACACACACTAAAGATCATCCCTTTAAGAACATTACCTTTGAAAGGGGGGGGGTTAGTATCTTAGGAGAATATGGTCTTAAATTTGCATTTTTGGTCTCTATCTATAAGAAGTTCCGTTCTTTTATTTTACTTGTGTAAATGAAAAGGACTTTATATATTCATACTTCCTCCGTTACAAGTAAGAGTCTTGTTACTTTTTACTCATAGTTTAATGCAAAGCAAAACTTATAGACATAACTAAATTGGAGGTGGGTCCAGAGTAAATTTGTGCACACAATTCATCCTTTCTTACTCCAAAAGGAAAGTGGACATTTTTTGTAACATTCCAAAAGGGATTACATTACTCTTATCTTGTAACAGTGTGAGGATATGTTAGTTCTTGAAATTTCAACCAATCTTTTCCAGCATGATTTCTGTTTTCGGGATTTTACTGGCCTATTGGTGGTAAATCTTATCCTTGATATGGTGTTTGTTAGGTCGAATGAAATTTGTCAATGTTCTGGCTTCTGTTTTTCTTACTTAACCCTTTTCATTAATTTCTGCTGTATACTTGCAGCACAAATGTGATGTTATCAACATGAGTTATGGAGAACCAACGTTGCTGCCTGACTATGGCCGTTTCGTTGATCTCGTAAATGAGGTTATAACTTGAATTCCAAAATTTTCTGCATGGATTGCTGGGTATACTGTTTTTCTTTGTGCTTTTAACCTAATATGACATATTACTGATTATTTAGGTGGTCAATAAGCACCGAGTGGTATTTGTTAGCAGTGCTGGCAATAATGGGCCTGCATTGACCACCGTGGGTGCTCCTGGCGGTACCACTTCAAGTATAATAGGAGTTGGTGCATATGTCTCTCCTGCTATGGCTCTTTGGAGCCCATGCTTTGGTTGAACCTCCTTCTGAAGGGCTTGAATATACTTGGTCAGTCATCTTTCTATTTTGATAATTTTAGTCATTTCATTCTGCTGTTTCTACTATTGATCTTTTTATCAGCTTAAGATCTTGTTTCTTAGAGGAAGTAGCCTCTTTGTATTAATTACACATATACTTAGCTGAAAGGAATGCAGGTCTAGCCGTGGGCCAACAGTTGATGGCGATCTAGGCGTCTCTGTTAGTGCTCCTGGTGGGGCTGTGGCTCCTGTCCCTACATGGACTCTGCAACGACGCATGCTTATGAATGGAACATCAATGTCTTCGCCATGTGCTTGTGGGGGAGTTGCTTTGCTCATCAGCGCAATGAAGGTTATTGGAATATGCTTTTCTCTCTGTTTCCCCTCTCCTAAAACTATCTCTTGCCTCTCTTTTCTTGTATGAGATTACTAGTGACTTATGTTGTAGGCCGAGGGAATTATTGTGAGCCCATACCGTGTGAGAAAGGCTCTTGAGAATACATGTATTCCTATTGGTTGTTCGCCTGAAGATAAGCTATCTACTGGAGAAGGCCTTATGCAAGTTGACAAGTCAGTTATCTGAATTAGCTTTTCTTCATTAAGAACTAGAATATCGGTATGGTTATGTTTGATAAAAAATTCCATTGTAAAACTTTGTTACAGGGCGTATGAATACATTCAAAAGTCTTGTGATTTCCCATCCGTTAATTATAATATAAGTATCAATCGAGCTGGAAAATCAAGTGGGTTCTTCCTCTCTCTCTCTCTCTCCCCCTCTATCTCCCTCTCTCTTGATATCTCCTCTCTCCTACTTGCACACATAATAGCTTATAATTAGATTATAATGTTTTCATTGCTTATTCACGTAGTTCAAAGTCAATAGTTTTTTCCTTGTTTTGTTATTCAACATGGCCACCATTCAGGGATTTTGGCAATTCTGTCACACGATGACTGATAAGAATTAAATGATATTGGGTTAAATGGAGAAGGGCATTCACGTTCTTTGAGATCGTTGTATACCCATTAAGAGTTTCATAGGTCAACCATTAGACCCATGCCGTGTTATGTGGGACCCAATTTTTGACCTTAAGAAGAATATGGTAACATGCTAAAGTATCTAAAATGCAAACGTGAAGATATCATGTGGCAAAACTAGGTAATATAAAATTCGTAATGAACTAATTTGTGAGACAGTAAAAATTGCCTTATACATGAGCGAGCCACTTAAGATTGTTTGGACTCGTACAAGGTACACCACTTAGTGCACTCCGCGAAAGCACAGTATCAAGATCAACCAGACTAGTAGGGAAGGGGAAGAGCAAGACCACCATGGACATCAGTAACAAATAACGATATGACTAAGTTTGGTGCGTGTGACCTTTTGGATCAAATTTAGTGGGGAAAAAGATTCATGTAGCTCACACAAAGTACTTGGGGCTAAGGTTGAGTTAAGTTGGTTTCATGAATACTAAGCATATAATCTCTTTAGGTTTCTGATCCATGTTAATTTTGTGATTTTTGCGTACGCTGTTAAATTATTATTTATGGTGACTTCTGCATGCAGCATCAACATCCAGAGGAATCTATCTAAGGGATGCTAGGTATTGCAATCAAGCTACTGAGGTAAGACTAAATGCGTTGGTCTTTCAACCTATTTTGGGTTGAACTTTATGTCAAGTTTATTACTCAATAATTATGCTGTATTTTTTCAATCTATTTTAGGCTCTGATTATGCCAATTATTACAATTTTAGTTACTTCTTATGGTTTACAGTTGCTTTTTATTAGTTAATTATGGGTATTTGATGGTTTACTTGTGAGAAACCATGTTAGCTAAAGTTCCTTGTTGTCTTTTGCCAACTCCTAATTAATGCATCTTCGTTCAACCGTACTCCAGGGCAAGAGCATAAGGCATGTCCTCCCTGTCTTGCATTAATCTCCTCACATATATTTTCATGTTTCACACATCAGACTAAAAGCATGCTTATATTGGGGTGGCAACTATAGTTCTTTACAAGTGTGATACTTTGCAGCTCTTGAGATGACAGACGGCAGAATTTTGGTGGGATGATTCTCTGTATCTTGCATTTAGAGTAGGGGGTTACTTATTTTGACTGCTGTTGGTTGATTTATAGTTAATGTATATCAAGCATCCCCCCTAATGTTTGACCGGGACACACGTGGAGATTTCAACAATCATGCCATTTCAAGGAATGCCCAACACAGTGCGCAACCATACACTCATAATACTTCGGGTATCAAATGCAAGCACGATGAGCCCATGACCTTTGCCAAATCATGACTTAGGCACCATGTTAGTTACCAACTGATATAAAGCTGAAGCTATAAACAGGGGCCCAACAGTGTATATCCTTTCTTTTTCACCCCCTAATGTGTGAGTTTGTGACCCATCCCCACGTGAAGAGTTCAACAAGCATGCCACTTCAGCACATGCCCAACACAATGCAATCGTGCAATAATTATCCTTTGGATATCAAATGCAAGCTAGACGATTAGAACCCATAACCTTGCCAAATCAGGGCTTTGACGCCGCGTTAAGTTTACAACTCATCTAAAACAACAATGTATATCAATCCTATTCAATGTTGTTTGTGTTTTTCCTATTTGCTATCTTCTTATTTGCAAGTATGCTATGACACCAGAGGAAGATGTTCCTCAGTTGCTTATATTTGCCTGGCTATTCATTGTTCCATATTTGGGCTGATACAATAATTTGCTACAGTGGACAGTGCTTGTAGAACCGAAGTTTCATGAAGACGCAAGCAACTTAGAACAGTTAGTCCCATTTGAAGAGTGCATTGAGCTACATTCCAGTGGAAAGGATGTGGTGAGAGCGCCTGAGTATCTTCTACTCAACCAAAATGGACGTAACTTCAAGTTAGTCATATTATCTTTAATTTCTTAAATATATCATGACATGTGCAGATAATCTTTTTTTTTTTTTGGGCCGGCTTGATCTGGTATAAAGAGAAAAGAGATAATTATTATATAAGCATACGTGCTGCCAAAAATTTGAGAAACTGAAAATATACTTAATTAAATCATGTGCCTGTCTTAAGAACAAAAGATGGCTGTGTACTATCAGAAGTTTTGTTCGGTTAACCTAGAAGCCATATCTTAATCAATTATAACAAGCATCAACTGGGAAAGATTTTCATCTCCACGATGAATCAAATGCACTGTGCTCAGGCTTGTTTTCGTTCTTGATTTCCATTATCAATATTTCAATACTTTTGCTTAGTTTACCTGGATATCTGATGTTCAGTTTTCTTTGTCGATTGGTGTCAATGAATGGACTCATTTCACAGCAAAATGCATGATTTACTGATTTACAATCCCCCAACTGTTTTATTATCTTTACCAAATGTTTGCTTATCCTCTTACCTTTCTTTTTCAGCGTAGTTATAGATCCTAAAAGTCTTAGTGATGGTTTACACTATTTTGAAGTCTACGGGATAGATTGTAAAGCTCCATGGCGCGGACCTCTTTTCCGTATCCCAGTGACTATAACGAAGCCTAAAGCTGTGAAGAATATACCTCCTCTAGTTTCATTTTCTGAGATTTCGTTTTTACCAGGTATTTTAGTTATAAGTAACCATTACATTATTTACAATGTATATTCTGAAATAATGGTCATCTAGTAGCGTGGTTACCTAGGCACATCTGATGAAGGGAAAGGGATATATGTAAATTTTAGCTGCCTTTTCATAAATGTCATGAAAAGATTATGGCCGTAGGTTTCTACCCAAATTTGATTAAATTTGTTTCTGTCATAAATTAAGTGGAACAGGGTGCATCACTAAAAATATTTGATTTTGTTTTTTATATCGTCCAAGGGATTAAAACATTTGCTAGGAACCAATAACCAGTCTGCAAGATATATTACAACAGCCCTTTCTTTTGAGTGGCTTTGTACCTTTTAATATTTTTAAATATTATTGAATAAATGGTAGAAGAAATTACTACTTAAAATTTGTCATTCTTTATTGGATCTCTAGTTTCTTATTCCCACTGATTTAATATCCTTTATTAAAGGGGCTCTCAGGGTAATTTGTTGAAGCTCTGCTCACATGTCTAACCAAACTACATGGGTTATTTTTAAGATTGGTGTATGGGGGCGTTTTACGTGTATATTAACATTCTTACAATTCTAATTTTTAAAATTGTACTTAACCAAATATTGTTTTTTACAGCAGATGTTACTTCCATCATGTAATGGTAAGTTGACTAAGAAACTAGAGTTAGTTGTCAGCTAATTTCTCTGAAATACATTAAGCAAATCTATTAACTCTGATTATTCTCGGAGTACACTAACATGATATGCATGGGGTTCATAAAATAGCTTGAATATTTCCATTCCTTCTTTTGGATGTCAATGTTGCCTTGGAATACTATGCACCTCTTCCACGATGATGCTTTTGTTGTAGATTAAATTTATCTCCTTTTTGTTCCTTTATCTTCTGTTTTGGTTGTGAAGGCCACATTGAGCGGAGATACATCGAGGTACCACTTGGTGCTAGTTGGGTTGAGGCAACGATGCATGCCAGAGGGTTTGACACTCCTAGAAGATTCTTCATTGACACTCTTCAGGTAAAAAAGAGATCCGGAGCGAATATCTTATTGCTTTAACTTGCTCTTATATGGTTGCGATTTGCAGATCTCGCCATTGCGAAGGCCAAATAAGTGGGAGAGTGTTGCAACATTCTCAGGCCCTTCTGCCAAGAGCTTTGCCTTTCCGGTGGAGGGTGGCTGCACAATGGAATTAGCAGTTGCTCAATTCTGGTCCAGTGGCATAGGAAGTCATGAAGCCACCATTGTGGATTTCGAGGTGACCTTTTAAACTTAGCTAGTATTATTCTCAAGCTAATTCGCAGCCTCTCAAACTTAGCAACGGTTCTGGGTGACATTTGAATTGGCTTGCAGCTCTTTTCCTTTATATAAATGATAACTAAGCTCTACCTTTTTTTTCTTACGTTCTTTGTTATATTTTCACCTTTTCGTCTGGAAATCTAACATTCCTTGGCTGGAAAGTTACATCACAATATTTCTTTTAAATTTCTACATATTACTTTCCAGTACGAAGTACTGAGTGTAATTAAAGCTATGCTGTTTGTGTCCTTTTGATGCTTGATTTGTCGCTATGTCCCCTTTTATTTTTGAAGATGTTTTGTTGATATATTCTAAATCAGGAGTCAGTATATTAGTATTGCTTCTGTCTTCTAGCTATCAAAGAAGGCAGATATCCTTTCTCCTTTATTTTATAAGGGCCAACATTGCGTTCTGGTATTATTACTTCTTTTGTCAATGTAGTTCCTTAAAAAAAAATCAAATCTAATACAATATACACCTAGAAAAGAACAAAATAAAAAAACCGAGAAGCTGCAGCTACGTATTTACAGTTATCTTTGGCATAAATCTGTAGATTGCTTTCCATGGGATCAATATTGACAAAGCGGATGTGGTTCTTGATGGGAGTGAAGCACCTGTCAGAATTGAAGCCCAAGCTCTTCTGACATCTGAGAAACTTGTGCCTGCTGCAATTCTAAACAAGGTGAAGTAGTTTCCATTTTATCAGATGTATTGGTATCAGTTTATTTACCTTGATAGTTGGTGCCTTGGTGGTACTTATGCCTTTTTTAAACCCTACGATTGATTTGCAGATAAGAGTGCCATATCGTCCTATTGATGCCAAATTGAGAACTCTTTCAACTGACCGAGATAAACTTCCATCCGGCAAACAGACACTAGCATTGACATTAACGTGGGTTGTAATTACTGTTGTTGATTCTTCCTGTTCTGTTTGGTATATTTCATAAAAATTGATTACATTCATATTCTTGTAAATGCTCCAGTTATAAGTTCAAATTGGAAGATGGAGCTGAAATAAAACCACAACTACCCTTACTGAATAATCGTATCTACGACAATAAATTTGAGTCTCAATTCTATATGATTTCAGATTCAAACAAGGTATATTTTCGATTTTGTTTTAGATAATTTATGAGTCTTAGTACGCTTATCTGACCTTGTTTTTTCTGGATATGCATTTTATCAGTGATATTTTCTAGTCAAAACATATATCATGCTGTTTTTATCGTTTAAGATATAATATTCTCCTTATGAGAAGGACTAAAATGAATTTGGTCTACTCTCCCTGGTTTAAGTGTTTCTTGTGCTTTCCTTTATTGGTGTGGATATGGGGGGGGGGGGTTGGACTTGCATCCGGAGAAAGGCTACTGAAATAGGAGAGTGTGGAATGTATGAGGAGTAACATTTAACTCCATATCTGTCAGGTTTATACAAGTTGAAACTAACTGAATGCATGTTCTTAATTCTAAAAGCTTCTGACTGTGCAAGTTAAGGCAGACAGCTAGAAGTTAGCAGATATAGTACTTTGTTACGAGGCCCTGCATTGGCATTTAGTGAGTTTAATCTACGGGCTCCTTAATATATCCTCCTGGTAAATAATCTCAACAGTGCGATGCAGCATTTATTTGGCGGGGTTGTTTCAGGTGCTAGGTGATAGGAGGAAAGACAGTTTGGGGGAATGCAATCCAAGTCATTTTATGTGTCTCTTTACTGTTTATGATTTCTCAGATTCTTGCATGAACAACAATTGTAAAGATGGATAATGATTTGTTCCAGAAATTATGCATGCGTCATAAAAGTGGAAATCCATCTGGCTCTCAATGATGCAGTTTGGTTTGTAGTTAGTGCAAGATTTTTTTTTTTGGTGATATTCTTTTGAGCTCACGTTTCTGCTTAATTTGCAATTTTGCATATGCATCTTTACATTGGAACCTTTATTTTTCACATTAATTGCTTCACTTTCATACTCCCCTTTGCTTTTCACTCATTGATTATGTTGCTCTGTCAATGTAGCGTGTATACGCAACAGGTGATGTCTATCCAAATTCTACAAGATTGCCAAAGGGTGAATACAATTTACAACTATATCTGAGGTGAGGTCTTTCATTTAAGATTTTAAAAAGTTCCAGACATAAAAATGTTGTCATTTGCTCAAGTCTTGGACTCTTTGAAAGCTGCTCGTCCACATTGGTGTTATCATACTTCTTACCTACTCAGGGTTCTTACTGCCTGTAGTTCTTTTCATCCTTATCTTGACTTCTGGCTATCAGCCTGACACATCAGTGTGTTTACTTTAAGATCCCTGACCACCTTTTGAGGGCCATGTTTATTTATAGAGCGCACACACACACACATATATATATATACACACGCGTGCACACTAGTATATCACATGTACACTAAAGGGTTATGGCTTTCGTTTTCCAAAATAATAGTAAGCACTGAATTTCTCTAACACCACATCTATATCTATTTATTTTCCCACCCACACTTTTCATGATGTTCTACTTTTTACACAAATACATTTAAGAAACACTCCCGTTTTATAACAGTATTTTCCAATAACAATGTATGTTGGCAATTATTACTCTTTACAAGTCATGTTGGTCATTAATGCTCAAAGTTTTCTTGATGTTGACCAATTAGCTCTTGGGATTCAGACAATTGTGTTGGGGTTGTTTCTGTGATCGTCAAATAAAGAGTGGTTCATTACCAAGTACCAGCACTCAAAATCTTATTGTTTTTGCATTACATTTTACAATTTCCTGTTGAGTTTAGATCAATGTTTCAATATACTCCCTCCGTCTCATTTGAAGGTTCACTTATTTCCTAAATGGGTGTCCCATTTAAAGGTTCACCTTTTCTAAAATGGAAACGGGACCCACGTCATACTCACAACAATTACCCACTCACTCCACTTTCTCTCTCCCACCCAACTATCACACATCACCTTTTTAACCTTTTTCCTTAATTCTTGTGCCCAACTCAAATGGGGAACTTTCAAATGGGACGGAGGGAGTACTTGTTTTCACATATGATTTTTACTCGACAAGTAGGGTGTGCATTGAACTAGCATATATAGGTATATCAGTTTTAAGGCTACAATTATTATATCTATGACCGGAACATGATATTTTACTATGCTAATATTTTGTCATAAACATCGAGTTTCAGGCATGACAATGTGCAGTACTTGGACAAACTTAAGCACTTAGTGTTGTTCATTGAGAGAAATCTGGAGAAGGTAGTGGTTTTTATCTTTTTCCGGACAGTTTCCCATGGCTATTGTTGTCTCCGTATTTGAGCTAAATTTTCATTGATTACTTGCATTAGACTAGTATTCATAATTGTAGCCAAATAATTTACTCAGTTGAGCTGAGTGATGGAGTTGGCTTGTTAGTTTTATCACTCGAAAGCAATTTGTGGTTTTAAAGACCAATATATAACTTTATTTATCAATCGCTCCAGTGAGTATTTAATTGCTACAGGAATCTGTTCCCTTGAGCTTCTATACGCAGCCAGATGGTCCTGTGATGGGTAATGGTAGCTTCAAATCCTCAGTCTTAGAGCCTGGGTATTCTTGACTTCCCCTTTCACTCTTCTTTTTGTTTGTTTGATAGTGTTATCTTGTTTATATCAGCTAACGTGTATATGTATATATTTTTTGAAGTATGAAAGAAGCTTTTTATGTGGGCCCCCCAACCAAAGACAAGATTCCAAAGGTTGGGTTGATGGATACTTTTCTTTGTTTTGGGTTCGTTGGGGTGGTATGAGGGGGTTGATGGAACTTTTTTGCTGCTTGATATTTTACAGAACTCTCCTGAAGGATCTATATTACTTGGAGCAATTTCTTATGGAAAGTTTTCATTTGGTATTCAAGAAGAGGGGAAAACCCCACAAAAGAACCCGGTATCCTATCAGATATCTTATCAAGTTCCACCAACCAAGGTTGTAGACTTCCGACCAAATTTTCTTCTTGTGATCTACAAGAAATTACTGTAGATATTTTCTTGCAACCTACTTCTTTCTATTACTACACATACTTAAATCACTGCATCTCATTTCTGACAGCTGGATGAGGACAAGGGGAATAACACTTCTTCAACTTCTAAGAAAAACATCAGAGACCGTTTAGAGGAAGAGGTATTAAGGAAACTCCGACTACTTGCACATAATAAGTGCGTTTTTTCATTTCAGATCTGAACGCCTCTTAAAGTCCTCTTCTAATTCAGATCTAAAATGGATTTGGATCTGATAAGCGGTCCATCTGAAATAACACTTGATAAAAGTACCCACACTATAATTTTCTAATTACAACCCTACGCCTCTAATATTTACATCTACGGTCTCCTTCTTCTCTCTTTCACCCTTGCCACGACCGCCACCCCCCTCTCCTCCGATCGATCGCCTTCTCCAATGGGTTGCCTCCTATGCCCAGTCGCGTCCTCCGACGCTCCACTGCCTCCATCTCCTTCTTCCGTTTTTCTTTACTGCTTCCAAGATCTATAGCTTCCAGCAACAACCTTTCCGACGGGGGACGCAATCGAGGAGTACATCAGTGGCAGAGAAGAAGATTCCCTATTCGTGGTGATGAAGTTGTTTCTGGATCTGTTTTTTTCTTTCGAGATACAGATCTCATTCCTGCTTTGTTTTTTTGTTTTCAATTATCTTAATCCATTTGTCGTTTTTTTTTTTTTTTCAAAGTACATATCTTGCATTTTTTTGGAATCTGGGTTTTGAATTGGTTCGAAAATTGTTTGTTTGAATGCACCATTGTTACTAGTGTTATTTCCCTATTCATTCTACTACTCGTTTTTAGAGATCTCAGAATTTGGGTTATTTAGAATTTGTTGGGTAATTTTCTTCAGATATGTTGGTTGCAGTTTTGGTGGTGCGTGGATATGGTGAAGGAGGTTGGGTTAGCAGGTGGCGGAGGAAAGACAGGGAAATGTATGGCGGTGAAGTTTTATGACTCATGACATAGGAGAGAACACTTTTTTTGGCAATTAAATTCAATAGGTTTCAAGGCTAGAATGAGGATATAAAATTACACATATTCAGATGATTCATCCAGTCAAGTTACCAAGCAACTTAAAAAATTAAAATTCAGTGCCTCTTATGAATTCAGACACTTTCGGATGTTAATGTAGATTTCAGGTCTAACGATTTGAAGAAAAACATAAGCCCCCTCAATATTGTAACATAGATCTGATGTAGCAAGTTCCTGTTCAAGTCATCCAACTTCTTTTTGTTGTGAGTGTTTATGCTGCTGCTCCAATGAGACATCTTTGCTTATCTCTCCAAGTGTGAGCGGGTCGCAATTCAGAGGCATTTTTAAACTTGATTTACATTGCTGGGCCCTTCTTTGCAGCCTAAGCCCTAGAATTATGAACTTAACAGTTCTGTTTCCTGGTCAGTAAGGAACATGCTACAACTTCTTAAATGTGTTGTTATCTCTTATATGTGTCATGTCAGATACACTCTGTGGTGGGGAAGTGCGCACATGACAGTACTATCCTCTTTTATATACTCCCTCCGTCCCATAGATTTATGGACTTTTGGGTTTTGCACGGGGATTAAGGAGGAAATATTATATTGAAAGTGTTGTGAGTGTGAAAATAAAATAGGAGAGAGAATGAGTGAAGAGAATAGTAAATTATAATGGTGATGTGAGTATTAAAATAATGTAGGAGAGAGAATGAGTGGAGGGAATAGTAAAGATTCCTTTCCATTTAGGGAAAGTTAGATATTATTGTGGGACGCCCAAAATAGAAAGTTTACATATTATTGTGGGACGGAGGGAGTATTTCGGTTATAAAAGATGGAGATGAAAGTAGTCTATCTTTTCTATGTGTTTCTTTGTGCACATTTATGCTTGTAATATATTTTGACCATTCTCACATCTTCTTAGAACAAGAAAGTAAAGAGTTTTTAAAGTTCCATCTCTGTTGCTTCTTGTTCCATCCCGCTCTTCCTCGTATGTATCAGACTCACTTTTGGCTTTAGTTCAAATATTGCGGAGCTGCATTTGTAGCTGGTGAGGAGTTAGATGATGGTAGGATTTTCCTTTAATTAGATCCCTTCAAGTTTATCCTATCTTTCAAATTAGACCTCTGCCCTTGGGATATTAAGACGGGCAAGCTGGTGGTGTTTACTCGTGGATTCTGCTTCTGTCATTACTCGTTAGGAGGGCCCATTTATAGTTAGTCCTTCTTCTTTCTGCGTATGAACGTTTGATTCCTCAAATGAGGTTGGTTTTTGTTCAATTTTCAGATAAACAATCACTTGAATACGCTCATCCTCCACCACCCATGAATTGACAGTAAATTCACATTTCATTTTTTCATTTTATGCTATAAGGTGTTGGATCTAGTGCAACTTCCTTTCTTGGCCTTAATCACGTCCTTGTTTGTTGCATCTTCACAGTACCTGAATTTCTTAGTTGAAAACTCTAATGATATGCTCATTTGGTCCATCAGGTACGTAACGCCAAAGTAAAGGTTCTTGCAAGCCTAAAGCAAAGCATTGATGATGAACAGGCAGATTGGGAAAAATTATCCATCGAACTCAAGGTAGAATTAGTTGTTATATTTTTTTATTTGTTACACGTTAGTAGATGTTGGGACTTGGGATCAATTTGGTGTGTCTCGATGAAATTGATGAAGATTAGAGCTGTAGTCTCAATTTTGATTGTTTATAAACTTATTACCAACCTGACCTAACAATACTCAAACAAGCTGTTTATTTTTCCTACTGATGTGGCTGGGTACATGAGTAGTCTTCCAGCGATCTCCTTGTGCAACAAGTGTGTGCTCTTAAATCCTCCTTACCAGTGGCCTCCGGAGTGTGCTTGTCAATACATGCATTTTTACTGCCCAATTCAAAAGGAAGACTTTTCATGTCGTGGGTTTCACATACCCTTCTTGGCATATCTTCTTCCCTCTACTATGAATAATTATGTGGCTTATGCATTTAAAGAAATTCTTTAAATCTTGTCACTGCAGTTCCTGTTTGTCATCTAATATATCATTTTACATTTTTCACTAAACCCGCATAAATTTCGGACATGAAAATAATGATAGGTTCTGCAATTTGCTATTGTCCCTTTATCTGATTCAACTTGCCATATCCGGTTGAACTCTTTAAATGTCAGTTTCTGTTAAATTTCGTACTTTTAGGTTAGGCCCTAGCAGATGATATTATGGTATTGGCATGTTTCAGAATTTGTTTCGGTGACTGATTTTTCTTGTGCAATATGTTTACTTGGCAGTCGGAGTATCCAAAATGTACTCTATTGCTTACTACAATATTGGAAGGATTGCTATCGCGGGACAATGTGGCAGATAAGAGTCACCACTATGAAGAGGTAACTTTCAAGATGAAATGTCAGTATGCATTGTTATCTAGGCAAGCACATGAAGAAAGGAAAATAAGGAAAAAAGAGAAATATAAATTCATTGGTGTTGGATTGTACTCCCTCCGTCCCATCTTAATCTACAAAAAATTCCAGTTTGGGTGTCATTTTTCAAAGTTACCAAGTTCCAATTTTTTTTTAATACTTTTTAAATAATGGGACCCACTTGTCATATTCACAACAACGAACCACTTACTTTTTTCTACCCACTTTCTTTCTCCTGCTCAACTATCTATACTCACAACGCTGTAATATGTCTTCCTTAATTCCCGTGCACAACCTAAAATTTGTAATTTAAGCCAGGACGGAGGGAGTATAGTACTTTAATTATGTATAAAAAAATCTCTGCAAGAATGTGAAAGTGTAAATACCCCATCCGTCCTAGAAAGATAGTCCTATTTGACAAGCCAAACTTTTTATGGATGATGCTTTATTGCATGTGTCTTCATGAACTTTTTTCATTTTTAAAAATGTGACTCTTTTTGGGACAAATAAAAAAGGAAATTAGGTCTCTCTATTCGAGTTGGAGGGATTAAAAGTTTATAATTCCTCCATCCGAAAATAAGTGCCGTAGGCTTGTGAAACTTTCTAAGGCATGTGCTTTACTTGTTTGTACATTTTTTGTACCATTTTAGAATTGTGGTAAAACTATTTCCATATTTAGAAATGCGGTTTGGGCTAAAAAGGAAAACATGACATTCATTATGGGACGGAGAGTCGGAGAGAATATAATTGATTTTTTTTGCACCTGCTAGGATGGGTACTAGAGTGAAATTGATGAGTTATGAGTAAGTAATTGTTGGTTGATGTAACTAACATTATTGTTTTTATGCATTATAGTTTTTCAAACTATGGAAATTAATAATGTTATCATTATGTTCAGTATTGTATTCTCTAAAAGACTGTAACATTGCAGATCATAAAAGCATCAGATGAGGTAGCTGATAGTATTGATGCTGATGAATTAGCAAGATTTTTTTCCCCCAAAACTGATCCAGAAGATTTGGAGTTTGAGGTGTGTTTTCACTGTATATTGTTTTAGTTTCCTTTGCATCTTATGATCTAGTGCGACCCAAATATCAAGACCTTGGATTCCTATTATTAATTGTCTCAAGGAATAATTCTTGTCCATGCTAAAAAAAATTCCACTGGTTGGTAGTGAAGGGAGTCTATTTTTCTGTCTTATTTCCATTATTATTCTTGACCAGTCAAGTTCTCTTCTGTTTTTAATTTATTTTTTGATATATTTTAAACTGGTTGTGTTTTACTCCATGGAGATAGATAATAAAGAAGAAGATGGAGACAAGCCGTGATCAATTAGCTGAAGCACTGTACCAGAAAGGATTAGCTATAGCAGAGCTAGAATCTCTCAAGGTAATAGTTACCAAATGATAATGTGGAACTGTTGAACCATAAATGACATTAACTAGTTCAATTATATTGTAGGGAAATTTATGTTATTTGCTTTAATTGATTTTTGTGATTGCATCTGATTGCTGATAGAATGGCGCATATAAAGAAAAAAAAAAGAGAGGATGAAATAAACTCAATTTAACTTTGCTCCTTTGTCCCAAAGCCGGGTGAATGAATCTTTCTACACCATGCTATTTGTTCCAATTCAAGATCATTGGATAAGGAGTACTATTATATTTTTTGTATCAATTTTATCCAGATTAGGTATTGTCCTCCCTATCTTTTTCCGTGTCATTGATATTGATGATTTCTGAAAATTTTGACCTATGGAAGTCAGTTCAGTGTTTTGATATGGATCTATAAAATGTTGTTCATATTGGAAGTATCGTTGGTATGTTTGCAAGTTGTTACCAAATTCGCTTATGAAGATTATATATTGAGCTTACCGGTGTTTTTGGTGTTATGCATTATAAGATCATGATGGCGAAGAAGAGAATGATGGTACGGAAGTGATTGCAATTTGCATTAATAGGACACAATATGACAAACATATCTCCCTCCGACCTATAAAGATGTCCCCATTTACCATTTTTGTTTGTCCCAAAAAGATAGTATTATTTCCATAACTGTTAAGTTATGTGATGCTCGGACTAGCTATATAAGGGCGACGTACCAGTGTCGACGCAACACGACTCGGGTGCGGACACAAGATATGTGTTGGACATGACTAGGAGAAAGCAGACTCGGCAATTTGGTAGTTGTAAATCTGGGATGGCCGTCGACGCTTGAAGGTTTACCCATAAATTGGCTCGATTGTTGAGGTCGCTGTCGTCAATCGGTGAAGGTTGTCGTTGTCGTCAATTGGTGAAGGTTGTCGCCGTCGTCAATCAGTGAAGGTCGCTGGAGTCGTCGATGGGTGATGGTCGACGTTTGAAGATCTGAAGATAGAGAGAAATTGAGGTCTCCTCCATGGGGAACGATGAGGAGAGAGAAAGAAAATGAAGGGGCGGAGAGGAGAGAGAAATTTCATGAACTTTGAGAGAGAAATTAAAAGGTTTCCATGGGTAGTTGAGACTTGGGTTACAGCTGGCTATCCAGATGTTTGACTGTGCACATTTTTTTAAAATTGACTTTTTTGTTGTTATTGTATTTTAAATTCATTGGGCGCATTGTAATTACGTATTACTACCGTCTCATAATAAATATTACTCCCTCATAATAAATATTACTCCCTCCGTCCCACTTCAAGTGAGCCATGGTATAAATGCACGCTTCTTAAGAAAAATGAATAAAGAATTGAAAGTGGGTAGAAGATTAGAGGAGAGAATGTAAAAGTTAAAACATGCAACTTTTACCCTCAAATGTAGATTTAATTACAATGTGCCACTAGTAATACCTTTGTAAATATATGGACATTATAAGGGTATAAATGTCCGAAACACTGTTCACATATTTCCATTTATGGAATGGCTCACTTGAAGTGGGACGGACTGAAAAGGAAAGTGGCTCTTTGAAGTGGGATGGAGGTAGTACATTTTTTTTAGTAAATGAATTATTTTTTAATATGAAATTTACGAAATTTTATCATATGTTGTGATATGCCGAGTCCAAATCAGACATTTGGACCCTTCTAAAATGTGTCCCCAATTTTATTATTTTAGATTTCGAGGACCCGACACTCGGATCCATACCCGTGTCGGACACTTGTACCTGAGTCCGAGCATCATAGGTTAGGTATTGAACTTCCATAATTGTCCAACATGGAAGAAGAGAGAGAGAAAGAGAGTAGTGACCAATGAGAACAATTGCTAGGGGATTAATGGAGTAATAACCAAACTTCATGAAGGATAGTTATGTAAATGAAAGTAAGTTATTAAAATGTTTAAATAGTCAAATGGGACTATCATTATGGGATGGAGGGAGTATTAAAGTCCCAAAGGGTGAAAACAATAGAAGGGAGAAAAAGTGGTATCTTTTATAGCATGTAAAAGAAATTTGTAGTTTTGTAAAGAAAGATTACTAGAAGTGCATGGACATTGAAGGAGAAGATGTATGATCTTTATGTAGGTGTGTTAGATGAGTCATGTATCGTACTCTGGGTGAAGAGTTCATGGGGATGGGATTGTTAATTGACAGCACATCATGTATACGGTCATCTGGTATGTTGTGTTTGTGGATATCATGTAGGGCAAGAGCTAGGCCTGTGACTCTAGCTATATTAAAGATGGAAAAGACAGAATATTTTCCAATACAAAAGTAAACCTCATATGACCCTTATTCTTGATATTGTGGTTTAGTTTACTCCATTATTCACCCAGAATTATTGTGTGGGTATAAACTTGCATTAAGAGCAAATTTGAAAAAAAAATGGGCATTCATTTTGGGACAGAGGGAGTATTTGTATTTGGGAAAGCTACATACTCCCTCCGTCCCATAAGTCTTAGGAATTTTTGAAATGGCACGGGAATTAAGGAATATTATTATAGTATTAGGAGAGAGAATGAGTGGAAGAAGTGTTGTGAGTGTGAAAAATTAAATAGGAGAGAGAATGAGTGGAGGGAATAGTAAATTATAATGTGTTGTGAGTATTAAAATAATGTAGGAGAGAGAATGAGTGGAGAGAATAGTGATTTAAGGTTTCCATTTTGGGAATTCTTAAGACTTATGGAACGCCCAAAATGGAAAGTTTTCTTAAGACTTATGGGACGGAGGGAGTATATATTTAAAGTTCTGAAGCATACATGCAAAGTTAATATTGCTCGTATTATTTGTTTCTAAATGGTGTACACACACACGCACACACACACGCACACACACACACACACATTTATAGATATATAGTTTCTTGCAAAAACTAAGTACAAGTTGCTTAAGATCATCCAACTTTGCTTCCTTGTTAACTAATGTTTTCTTTGGTGGGCTTACCACTGTACTTCGGTTCACTAGGTTCTGATTTATCAAGTCTGTTGTTTCTGACATTTTTGCTCTTATTTTCCAATCAGGGTGAAAAGGCTGCTGCACAGGACTCCGAAACAAAGCCAGATATATTCGAAGAAAATTTCAAAGAATTAAAGAAATGGGTAGACATCAAATCATCAAAATATGGCACTCTGTTGGTGATTCGTGAACAAAGAAGTGGAAGACTTGGCAACGCACTGAAGGTAACACTTTCTTGTGCTCTCCCCAACTAAGACCTGCCACTGTTTTTTTTGGGCATTTAAATTTGTGAGTCTCGGGCTGACTCAATTGTTTTTGTGTCAGGCGGTGAATGACATTATCCAAGATGAAGGTGGAGCTCCAAAGAAGAAGCATTACGAACTAAAAATCTCTTTGCTTGATCAGATTGGATGGGCCCATCTCGTGACCTATGAGAAACAATGGATGCATGTACGATTCCCACCAATTTTACCTCTTTTTTAGGATACAATTTCGTTATAAAAGCTCACTTGGCTGTACTGTTGAACTAGTTAGAGAATCCATCTATTGGTTGTACTGAATTTCGTTCGCCAATTTTTATGATCAATAAAAGAGCTATTCTCTATAGCTTCACAACTCACCTTTCAGTCTCAAGTTTGTTTACTGGACATGACACTGTTTGATATCCGTTGGTTTCTTGAGACCAGTTTAGGTTTTGAGTTATATTTTAGTCCCCATTCGTTCACTATTTCCATAGATTCTGGTTATATATCTGTATTCAAACTGCGGTCACATTTTTTTGGATCCGTAGCATGTGCAGTTAAACTCATTATAGTCCGGCTTGTATTACTTCATCTTACATAGTAATATGAGTCAACACCTTTTTATAACTTGAGTTACAGACTACATTTTATCGGTGTGAGATAACATAAGTTAAATCGTATAGTAATTTATAGTAACCATTACTATAGTAACCATAACTTGAGTTACAGACTACATTTTATCGGTGTCGGACTGATGCACAATTCGTGCCAAATTTCACATTTTCCGGGTCGAATTCAGTGCTCTTGGTGACTCAAGTTTGGGTAAATAAAATAAGAATATGAAGAAAAAGTGCTGACACTGATTATTTGACCAAAAAAAAAAAAGCACATAGTGTGCCTTAGCCCCATTTATCTTCCTAGCTATATACTCCCTCCGTCCCATATTATCTTACTCATTTAGTGTTGAGAACGGAAAATAAGGAATAATGTTATTAAAGTAGGAGTTGTGAGTGGGTAGGAGAGAGAAAGTGAGATAGACAATAGTAAGTGGATAGTTGTTGTGAGTATGACAAGCGGGTCCCATAAATAAAGAAGTATTTAAAAGTTTCCTTTTTAGTAGAAAAGTGTGACTTTAAAGTGGGACGCCTAAAATAGCAAAATGGGTAAGGTAATATGGGACGGAGGGAGTACGCAGGATATCAAACTTTATTTTGATGCATACAAATTCCATATCGAATTCATTCTCCTAGACTTGTTTAAAACCAGTTTGCTTGGATTCGGCATATGCGGGGTCCCATGCCACATTTGTTGGGGAGATATTGGGCTTTTCTCATTATCATCTCCTCACCTTGTTTTTGTTGCTTCACCATCTTCCTTATGGCGGCACATCTGCATTGCTCGTCCATGTTCTCCAACTCTTGGCAACACTGCAGCAGGTACTCTGGCATCGGGTTATTAATCACCATCTTAAACATTATTTTCTTCGATATATACATCTCACAATGGTGCAGTTGTTGCATCTGCATCTGTTCCTCGCATCTTGACAGTGGGTCCCTCGCGTTTTCCACGGTGGCAGTGGTGGCTGCCAAGGCTAAAAGTGCGATCAAAAGAGAAGCTAATACTACTTTGTCTATCGACATGCTAATTGTTTAAGAATCTTGAGAATGAAGTTATGACATTTTCATTCTCAAATTGCTCAGAAAGTTAAAACTACGTAATTTACTACAAGAGGAATCAGAGTTGAAAATTGGATTATCTTAACGCGTTTTTTGTGAATAAATAATAATCAATTAACAAGAATAATCTTATTGGAGCCTTAAAAACTATACAAAGAGAGAGAGAGAGAGAGAGAGAGAGAGAGAGAGAGAGAGAGAGAGAGACCGAGGAACAAAAGAGATACCTTCCTAGATTTAAATGTCTCATCGTCTTCAATAATTCGTTTGTATCCGCTGAGTACTCAAGTTCTTTGGTGAGGGTGTGTGTTTTGTTTATATTTAGTTTGGGTTAGTTATTATTACATTCATCCCAAAATAAATGTTCGAATTTGCTTTTAATCATATGTTAATTTGGACATTCATTCTATGATATGAAAGAGGAACTAATTTTTGTTTAGTACTTCCTTCGTTTCATTAAAAGGCACAATTTCAAAAATGAAAGTGTTAGAGGCCAAATTGGTGGAAAAACAGGCTAGAGGAGGGGGGGGGGGGTGTTGAATAGCCTGATTAAACTTATTTTCGAAACATTTTCAAAATATTCAAGTACCTTATCAAAATCTAAACGGATGTTGAAATGTGTTGCAGTCCTTGCAAAGATCTTCGGCTCTTCAAAGTTAGTTTTTGAGTGAAATGTAATCACTGATTTCATTTAAATGCCCTTAGCATATTTATACCCTAGCGCACCAGTTTCTTTCGAAATAAGTTCACAAGCCCAACCATATTTATTTAACTAGCAGTAATAGCTATCAATGCAAACCTCTATTTACACATTTGTTTAGATCAGTGGTTTAGTGCATGTATCCAAAGGTCAAAGGATCAAATCATGTGGCTTTTTAATATATTTTTTCTTATATAATATTTTCTTTCGCATTTTTTGGGGGTCCTCATATTTATTTTATCATATTTTTTCTGCACATAGCATAATTCTTTCGCAATTTTTTGGGCCCTCGTTTTTTCCTTCATATTTAATTGTACAAAAACTTTTGTAGCTTTTTTTTGGCCCTTCATATTTTTTATTTATGTGATTGTTGAAAATAATCTTTTCTTTTGCAATTTTTTTTGTTGGGCCCTCATTTATTTTGTACATAATGTTTTCCTTTGTAGTTTTTTTTGGGACCGGGCCCCTCATATATTATTATTATTATTATTTTCATATTTTTAGTGAATACTCCCTCTGACCCATGGTAATATGCAAAAATGGGTTTGATACAAGAATTAAGGAACAATGTGATGTGTTGTGAGTGTAAATAGTTGGGTAGGAGAGAGAGTGAAGTAAGTGGGTAATTGTTGTGACTATGACAAGTGGGTACCATTTCCATTTTGGGACTTTGTTGATTACTTTGGGAAGACCAAAAGATGTCTTTTTGCATATTACTATGTTACGGAGTATAATCTTATTTTTTGAACTATTTTTGGGGCCCTTATAATATTGTCCTATGAGTGGACGGACGGAATTGAACGCGATATTCAGAGGAGGTCATGGCACCTGTCAATCACCGGCTTCCTCTGCCCGTTGGAGGGAACAATGGTGGCGATGGAGCCGTCCTCTCAACATTATGGTACTTTTCATCCTCTGAAAGAAATGGAGCGGCTAGGAAGTTTACAGGAACACGAAACTTGCTGATGTGAGTCCTGATGCTATTGCACCAGCACTAGCACAACAGAGAAATTGCAGCGGAAAATAAATAAAAAGTAAATCAACAAATAATTTAACACTTATCTACAACAATATGCTGTAGACAATAAACTTCTCTTATTAAAATAATTATGAACCGGTTACAAAGTAATAACTAAGAGAATGACTAAATAACCAAAAGAACTCTCACACTAAAACACTGCTCTCAAGCTTGTAATCTCTCAGCCTTTCGGAGTGTATAAAAACCGTGTATTGCAACTGAGTTATGGTCTTCATATTTATAGTAAAGGAGCCTTCTCAGATGGATAACTGAAGCCTTGATCATTATCTCTTCATTCCAATCTTCATTATCCCTTTATATCTTCTAAGCATCTTTATCTCCTTAGACTCCTTTCCAAGATATGAGAGTCCTATAAAATGACCAAAAGCAATACTAAAAACATAACAAATTTCAGTTAATAGGTTAGTAATTATAAAAATAATATACAAAGTATTTACTTAAATTAAATAAATAAGAAAGTAACAAAACCTTTAATAAGCCAACCTCTTTGACGTGGCTAAGTGTGATGCTATCACACTTTCAATCTCCCCCTGTTTTGTTGCTTTCTGTTCAAAAACAAATCTCAAGCAAAATATATTTTAACCACGAAATAAGCTAAAGATTATCAATCACAAGATATGAAGTGGAGAGCTCGAATGCTCCCCCTAAACACTAGCTATTAAAAAATCATAAACAACCATGTAACTCCCTTGACTCGGCCGTGCAAATGGTGTCTGCAGATTTAAAAGGCACCTTTAGAAAGCACCTTCTTGAAGAGTCTCCTCTCCATTATAAATAGACCTCTTGTAATCAGTCTCATATATCGAAAAATCATCAGAAATTGTTAGAGATTAGTATAGCAAAGTTACAAGTACTTTATACATTGATTTCCAAAGATCTTTGATGATTAAAGTCCATTTTTGTTCTTGAAGTTCCTTTGGAAAAGAAGCAATAAAAGTCGAAGTATTATTCCAGCCATTCATCATAAGTCTTTCTTACTCTATCTTTTATATTATTGCTTATTTACTTTTACATGGCTAGCGAGTAATCCCCCTTGTTCTTGGGGTTGAAAACTCAAAGCATAGATCGTTCATCATCTTAAAATATGAAAGTCTTGTCTTCTATCTTCATCTAAACAATTTCTTTATATCAATCTCAAAATGACTTACATTTTGGAGACGTCCAACTTGTATGATTCAGTCGATCGAGAGAAGTACCTAGCGGAGAATCTCGATTGACGGAACCATATAAATAAACTGGGTTCCATTGATCACGAAAGTAGTTCAACGGCCTAGGGATGTTCCTTTAATGGAAAGTATGTTGTCCCTCATTCTTATTGCATTCTTACTAATTATGGTCAGCTAGAGATAAGCCAGAATGCCCGTTTGTGACAGGGCGGGAGTATCATAAACGGAAATCTCAAACAGTTAGGACATAATTAGTGAAGGATACAACGCTACTGTCTTGACCGTGTAAGCCTAACGTACCATCCTTGATTTTTTTTTATGAAATCCTATATTTCCTAAGACAACGACTAATTGATGAACAAATTATGTATATGATTTCCAATCCCGAGAATGCTTCGTTTATAAGATTTTATTTAAAGTATTTTTTGTGTATGGATTCATTCTCTTCCCAAATCAATCTTTATTTCCCCCAATCTCTTTTACAATTTTAGTAAAGACAAATATCATCCCAAAGTAAACCTTGTCTCTGTGGGATCGACCCGTACTTGCACCCGCTATATTTCAATAACCCGTGCGCTTGTGGAATTTAAATAAACCATTAGGTTTCGACCGAACACCTAGGTGAGGCGCCTGCCTTGGCGACAGAGAATTCGAGCCATTCCATCCTACAATCTCCACTTTGGCGAGTGTTCACCCAACCCAACAGAAGATACAAGGAACCAATGCTCGAACCATCCCATCTCTAACAGCTAGAGATGTGCAACAAATCCAAGCAATGCTTGAAATTCTCAGTAGTAACCGACTTTGTCAACATGTCAGCAGCGTTCTCCGTGGTGTGAACCTTTTCTAGCACAACCTCACCCATATCAATCAACTCCCGAATCTTGTGAAACCGAACATCAATATGTTTCGTCCATTGATGATAAATATGATTATTTGCTAGAAAATTCGCGCTTTGACTATCACAACGCAACTTCACTCCACCTTGCTGAATACCCAACTCCGTGACTAAGCCCCGAAGCCATAAGGCTTCCTTTGCAGCTTCAACAACTGCCATGTACTTCGCTTCCGTTTTAGACAATGCAATAATAGACTGAATCACAGACCTCCAACATATAGGTCCACCTGCAAGTGTAAACGCATAACCCATAGTCGACCGCCTCCGATCCAAGTCACCCGCATAGTCGAAATCTACATACCCCACAACAGAAAGCTCCTCACTCTTTCCTTCAAACATGATGCCATAACCCATAGTGCCCTTCAAATATCTGAGAATCCACTTAACTGCTTCCCAATGTTGTTTACCCGGATTCACCATATACTTGCTAACCACACTAATAGTGTGGGCACCCCGACCCGGAACCTAACACGTGTCCCGAGCAGGAGAGTCCCCTAACTAAGAAAGACCACCTGAATTTTTGAAAACTTTATCTTAACTTGAAAAGAAACCAAACTTTAACCTTTCCATTATAACCTAAAGTAAAACATCTCCACTTGGAGGAAAGTTATAACAAACTTGGAAAATAGACAACCTGTTTTAGTTACAAAAGATACCAAATGTAAAGTTATACCAAAGTTGATTTATACACAACTCCACAAAGGAGTAACCTCAAAAATACTACTACAAATCCCAACCAAAACATACACATACCCAGACAACCCAAAAAGAACCAAGTACAAACTCCTTTCCATCCTCACTGGCCTGGTCCGTCTGTCTCAGTGCGATCTAAAACAGTAAAGGGAGAAGGGGTGAGAATAAATCTCAATAAGCTATTATGAATGCAACAATATGCCAAGTAAAATGCAACACATAACAAGGTACATATAACACATTGGTAAAGCGGTAAACACCTTACGTTACCTTGGTTTACCTTTCCCGTCTGAACCATAAGTCGTACAACCGGGAGTAAAACTCCACTCATTTGTAAACTGCTTAGGCATATTCACATCTTATAAGGCCCGTTTTTCAGGAAACCATATAAGATACTAGCAACTCTGTAAGGCTTTTAGCTCAATACAGATGCTATAACCCCAATCTGTGGCCACAGAAGGGGACAGTCACAGGTATAATATAATCCGATCACATTATAGAACAATTTCCATAACTGATCGTATTCCATTATACCCCTAAACATCAGCTGATTGAAACAAGTTCAAGCACATAATAGTTATTTGAAAAGAAATCCACCAAGGGATAACAAAATAAAAACATGGTATTCATACTCATGTTTAAACCAATACAATAGTGCAACATATATTTCATACACTATTTGAGTAATATCACTTCAACAACATGGTATTTGTACTCATGTTAAAACCATCATAATAGTGTAACTTGCATTTCAAACACTATTAAGTAACCAAACTATGAAGAGATAACCAAGTAAGGCACCATGTATCACAAACCAGCCCTACATGTTCAATATACAACAATAAGTAACCTCTATAAAGGTTCAAGATCAAATTATCAAGTTTGAATTACTTTGGTTAAGTTGCAAATCAAGCCTACCAACCATTTTCCGAACAATATTTAAACCACTTCCTCAAATCCATTTTGACCAAGTGAGACATCATTGAATAGCTAAAGTGTTGTACTTTAATTATAGTCAAAGAGGGTTCCATTATATACTAGGTAGATTAGGTTTCTAAGGCTTGGAAAATGATTCAGAGGTGACAGGGTAGGGCACGATTCGTGCCCTATGGCACGACTCGTGCCATTGAATCCCCATTAAAACCAGCAAGGGTGGATCCCAAATCCACGACTCGTTATCACGAATGGCAAAAGGGCACGACTCGTGCCATGGGGCACGACTCGTGCCAAAGGAAAAAATCAGCATCAGAAGCTGAACTTCAGCAAAGGCCAAAACCAAATGTTGTCTACACTTTTCCTCTGTTTTTAAAGTGCCAAACCAGGTACTAAACATTACCAAAACTCAGACCAAACCATCCCATACTCAATTCAACCCAAGTATAATGTACCAAGATCATTTCCCAACTATTTTGACTCAAGAAACATGGCTAAACTACCATGCACATACTTATACCAATTTCTTCAACATTTAGTTCCAATTAATACTATACTTTACACTTATACCACAATACCATCACCAAGTAAATTTCAACTCATTACATTTTCATTCTAACTCAAAGAAACATATACCTAAAAATACCAAAACAATTTATACAACATCAATATCACATTTCAACCTTGAATGATCAAGAAAATGAAAGAAGTCATATTAACTTACAACACTTATAATTCAACCCTTTCCACCTCAACCAAACCAATATATAATCACTTAATTAAACTCATTCAAAACCTATTCCAATCCATTCTAAACCCAAATAAAATGGTTCAAACTAACATGTAGAAATTTTATACCCTCAAACCTTTAACACTAAGCCAATAGCACCATATACTCATCCATAAATCATTTCCACCCAAGTAAAATGAACAAGAACCACATGCAACCTTCCATTTCAACCATTTACAATTAAACTTCAATTATACTACTATCCTTTCAACTTAATAACAACATCCTAACCAACTTCAGCCCAAATCATTTCACTAGCTTTCCAACTCTAGTAAAATTGCTCCCAAAATAACAACAACATTTATACGACAACAATCTCAATCTTGCACATTAAATGAACAATTATAGAAGGAAAAATCATAATAACTTACCGGAATAATGCGAAAATAAGTAATTCTTTTTCCGGCTAGATGCGCTCCCCTCGGCTTCACGAACAATAATATGAAGACGGATCGAAAAAACGGAAAGGAATTGAATTTGCTAGGAATTTTGGAAGGGAAGGTTAAGGTTAAGGTTTAGGTTCCTTGGAAATTTGAAGAAGAAAAAGAGCTGATAAGATTAGAATGAGGCTTCCATGGAAATTGAAGGATAAACATTAATCAAGTTTTCCTTTTAGCTCCTCAAGGTTCTAGCTACTAACACAACTAACACCCTTAGAATTCAACTTAGACACATAAGCACCTCAACACTTTTCCAACTTTTATTTAAAATTTCATTTATTATAATTTCACTACACACTTTCTAATTTATTTCATTTAGACAATAAAGCAATAACTAAATATTATTATCATCCTAAAATCCCATAAAATGTCAAATATAAAAATAAGCACATAAAACCAACAAGTAGCATAAAATGCATAAATGAAATACTACAACCCCACTTGCTCAACATGTGCTAAAATGGTGCCTAGGATTAGGGTCGTGACAAATAGCTTGCGCTAAATCTGGCCTCGTGCAAACCATAGCATACATGAGACATCCCACTGCTCTTGCATAGGGAACCTTTGACATACTCTGAATTTCTTCAGTCGAACTCGGGGAATCTGAGGTAGATAAATTAAAATGACTCGCCAATGGTGTCTTCACAGGTTTTGCATCTCGCATATTGAACCTTTCCAACACCTTCTCCACGTAGCCAGCTTGAGACAACCACAATCTCCTTGATTTCCTGTCGGCGAATCTCCATCCCAAGAATCTTCTTGGCTTCCCCCAAATCCTTCATGTCAAATTCTTTACTCAATAAGGCCTTCAACTGATTGACCTCGTTCTTGCTTCTACCCGCGATAAGCATATCATCCACGTAAAGTTGCAGAAAAATATATGAGCCATCATCAAGGCTCTTCACATAAATGCAACAATCATACTCACACCTCTTGTAGCCAATACTCACCATGTAGGAATCAAATCTCGTGTAACACTGCCTCGGAGATTGCTTCAGCCCATAAGGTGATTTCTTCAATTTACAAACCAAACGCTCCTGCCCGGGCTCCGTGAACCCATGTGGTTGCTCCATGAAAATCTGCTCATCCAACTCACCATGTAAGAACGCAGTTTTCACATCCATTTGCTCCAACACCAAATCATAATGCGCTACAAGACCCAACACAATCCGAATGGAAGTATGTCTCACAACAGGCGAAAAAATCTCATTATAATCCACCCCCTCTCGCTGCGAGTACCCTTTTGCTACCAATGGAGCCTTGAACTTTCCCCCTCTTTTTCTGATACCGCTTCTTTACGCTTGAAAACCCACTTGCAACCAATAGCACGCTTCCCTTTAGGAAGCTCCACCAAATCCCATGTATTGTTCTTGTACAATGACTCCATCTCCTCCGCCATAGCCGTTACCCACTTATCCTTTTCCGGACTGTTTATTGCCTCCTTAAAAGAATTTGGGTCTCCACTGCTAAGAACAAGAACATACGAAGCCATGTCTTCAAACCCATATCTAACAGGTGGTTTGATTACTCTCTCGGGTCTCCCAACTGAAGTACTAGCCGCTTCAGTTTCCTGTGTATTCACCTCTGAATCCGGAAGAGTGAGATCCGTATCAGTTTCATCCTCATGTAACTCCACCTCAATAACCTGCTTCTCGCTCTCTTTGTTTTTTTAGCACCTTCTCCTTGTCATCTTGAGTACACTTCAATATAGCCATTTCATCAAAGACCACGTCCCTACTGATCACCACCTTGCTTAACTTGGGATCCCAAAGCTTGTATCCTTTTACACCTGTTTCATACCCGAGAAAGATACACTGTTTTGACTTTAGGTCAAGCTTCGACCTCTCTTCACCAGGAATATGCACATAGGATGGACACCCAAACACCCGGATATCGGTGAAGTCTACCTCATTACCCGTCCATACCTCCTCTGCAAACCTGTTATCCAATGAAGCTCTAGGTGATCCCTTTATCAAGAAACATGCCATACTCACCGCATCAGCCCAAAAGTTCTTCGCCAACCCTGCATTGAATCGTAGACACCTTGCCCTTTCTGCAATAGATCTGTTCATCCGTTTAGCCACACCATTTTGCTGTGGTGTATTGCGTACTGTGTAGTGCCTCTTGATTCCATGCTCTCTACAGAACTTCTTAAACTCGCCATCTGTGTACTCTGTCCCATTATCACTTCTCAAACACTTGATTTTTCTCCCTGTTTGGTTTTCCACTTCAGCTTTCCACACCTTGAACTTCTCAAAAGTTTCTGACTTGTGCCTCATGAAGTAAACCCAAACCTTCTTCAAAAAATCATCAATAAACGTCACGAAGTAATAATGTCCACCCCTTGATTCTGTTCTAACTGGCCCCCACACATCTGAGTGAACGTAATCGAGGATACCCTTAGTTGTATGTTTACCCGTCTTGAATTGCACTTTGTTTTGCTTTCCAAGAACACAATACTTGCAAAACTCAAGTTTACAAGTTTTCACACCCTTCAACAACTTGCGTTTATGAAGTTCACGCATCCCCCTTTCACCCATGTGACCAAGCCTCATATGCCATAGAAGGGCATCAGTATCTACCTCAGATTCTACGGATGTTACTCCACCTACAATCGTGCTTCCTAGCAACCTGTAAATGTTCTTAGAGCCCCTCTCACCCTCATCACCACCATAGCACCCTTAACAACTTTCAATTGACTATTTGAGATCGGACCGCGAAGGTCTCGATTGGAGATCGGAGATCGGACCGCGAAGGTCGGGATTGACTATTTGAGATCGAACCGCGAAGGTCTCGATTGGAGATCGGAGATCGGACTGCAAAGGTCGGGATTGACTATTTGAGATCGGACCGCGAAGGTCTCGATTGGAGATCAGAGATCGGACCGCGAAGGTCTCGATTGGAGATCGGAGATCGAACCGCGAATGTCGGGATTTGAGGATTGGACCGCGAAGGTCGGGATTTGAGAATCGGACTAAGTTATTAGTTGTTTGGTCGCTGGAGAGGTCGCCGGCGTAAAAAAGAAAAAAAGTTTTTGTCGGAGTTGATGATTGACGGAGGTGTTGACTGCAGAAGATAGGGATCGGAGGGGGTGAAATAAGGTGATGGTAGTTGTAGAGAAATTAAATTGATAAATAGGGTGGATTTAGTAAAATGATGAGAGGGTGAACTTAGTAAAATGTTGGGAGGGTGTATTTATTAAGATAGAAATTACATGTTTAGATAAAATATTGTGACAATAATGGTGTCATTGCGCAAGCAAAGGAACCAAGGTCACATCAGCGATCCAAACACATAATTAGACGTTCCCCCCTCATTCGAGAATTTATAGAAAGAGGAGACGTTAAGATATGCAAAGTATCAACCGATGATAACATAAGGGATCCGCTTACAAAGCCCCTTGCACAAGCAAAGCATGATGGTCATGTTAGGTCCATGGGTATACGATACATAAGAGATGGAGCCTAGTGCAAGTGGGAGATTGCTAGTGTAATGCCCTAGGCGTTTAGTTATGTTTGACTTATAACTTAATACCGTTATGTTATCGTCTTTACTGTTTATTATAGAGAATGTTTATTTGGTTTATTATATGTTTTTGCATGTTTATTATAATAACCTGCGTCCCTAGTTATTGCGAATAACTAGTATAAGTTAACCATCAGGACTTGACCTGATGGCCAGAGCACTGAGACACCAACACGGAGGTCCTGGGTTCGACTCCCCCCAGCGGTTAGAGTGGATGATTATCCCTCCCTAGTTAATATTAGGCGCCTCTGGGGGGATTTTAAGGGAATTTCAGAGAATTGAGGGACTTGTTAGTAAATTGACTTACACAAAAAAAAGGGGCTTGACTCGAGATGGGCAAGCCTTATAAAAAATAAAAAATAAAAAAACTAGTATAAGTTGGTAATGGATAATCATAGAGATGATTATATGCATGGGATGCACGTTACACTTATGGGTACTTGTTAGAAAACAAGGTACTGGAAATGACCTACCTATGAGATTTATGACATGGTCTATGGTAATATATGTCATGATTAAATCTCATGATAGTCGTGTCATTAGAATCCTTTGTACCTGAGATTATCATCGTCTTCCACATGATGATGAACGTTGTGTTTGATGTAGTCTAACACTATCTTTAATAGGATAGCAATAAGGGCTATGTTGGCACGATTGGATTCTTGTAGAGATCACATAGGGCAACTTCAATGGGAGGAGTTAGTGGAAGATACCAAAATCAAATTTTGGTACCTTTGAAGCACTATTCATAGGGTACTACATTTCCATCTCCAATGGAAGGAGTTAGCAAAGGTACCAAAATTGATTTTTTTCATATTTTAAATTTTATTTCACATTTAAAATATTTTATTTAATTGAAAAGACATTTTAATAATTAAAATAATTAATTTTAAATATTTATAAAAAAATTCTCTTTTTTTAAATAATTATTTAATTTTAAAAAAATCTATTTTCACCCGTGTCATATTTTCATTTGCTACCTATATTATACTGATAAGATGATAATTGAAATTAAATAATTATTTTTTTTTTAAAAATGAGATTTTTTTTATAAATATTTAAAATTATTTATTTTAATTATTAAAATGTTTTTTCAATTAAATAAATTTTTTAAATGTGAAATAAAATTTAAAATATGGAAAAAATTAATTTTGAAAAGAGTTAGACAAGGTATCAAATTTGATACTTGGTTAACTCCTTATCTAATTTTGGTATCTCAAGTCTTACCTATTAGAGTTGCTAACTTCCTTGGAAGGTACCAAAATTTGATTTTGGTAACTCCCATTGGAGTTGCCCTTATGTCTTGTGAGATTGATATCGACTCGTCATGCTTAGAGCATACGAGATGTCGGGTCTATTACAAATCATGGCGTACATGATATGATAGTACAAGTCGTCTTTCCTCTCTCTCTCTCTCTCTCTCTCTCTCTCTCTTCTCTCTGTATATGCAAATACAAATGGTTGATGAGAGCATAAACAAATCAGTAATGGAATTCAAGCCCTCACACCCACTCCAACAAATTGCTAACACCCCAACTCACAAGCTCCTTCTCAAACAATGGCTAAAGGAAGAAGAATTAATCCTCAATCGAATCGCTCTCAAGGAGACCCAAATCGACTCCGTTCGCAAAGAGATCACTCAACTTTACTGCTTCTTCTTCCTCTTCCACTCCACCACCCTCATCCTCCTCTTCAGCGCCTCTTCAAATGGTCCAGCCGGTGTCTAATGTCGCCGATCGTGGATTCCGTCTCTCTCCTCTCTTCTCTCTTCTCTCGGGGTCATATGGGCCGTACGGTACAAGACAGACGTGGAAGCCCATTTGGAGAAGCTTCTGGAGAGGGAAAAAGAGGATGGAAAGCTGTTGGGTAAGTGCGCGGAGGAGTTGAAGAAAAAAGGTGTCGAATTCGATTTGTTGAAGGAGGTTGATGCGCTCCTAAAATTACACGGGATCCGGCTCGCGCGCGGGCCCCGACATCTCGCATTCGTCGCTTCGGGAAGTCGCCCGGATCCGAGAGGCAGCGCAATCGCGCCCCGGCATCTGGCTTATTCCTTTTTAGCGTGTTGGAGGTGTCTCGCCGTTGTTTTCGCAATTGTAGAGTCGCCACGCCGTTTTTATTAAGCCCAAAACATTGAAAAAGGGCATCAGTTTAGAAATAAACTGTTTTTGTGTGATGAGATTTTGAGTTCGGAGGTCAGATGACTCCTCGGGAAGAGAATATTAGAATCTTAGAGCTCACCCGAGTCGCCTCGTAAAAACGAGTCTTTCGAATACCCCTAATATTCTTTAACTGTTGTGTGTGTGCTTTTAAAAATGCATGCTGTATCGGACGTCTACATTATACACTACGTATTGAAATGTATTGAAATAGTAATGGAAGGAAGCCTTACCAATGTTGGTTCGTGTCTGTCTTCCGCTGGGGAATAGTGTTTGAGGATGGAATAGTGTTCCGGCACGGACCGGGATTGCTTCGGGAGGGGCCGATTGTCTGCGGACAGAGTTTCGGCATGAGTTGAGATTGTAGGCTGCGTTCGGGCAGAGTTTCGGCGTGGGTTGGAATTGTCGGTTGGATTCGGGCAGAGGTTCGGCGTGCATTGGAATCGTCGGTTGGATTCGGGCAGAGGTTCGGCGTGGGTTGGAATCGTCGGTTTGACTCGGAAAGAGCCGGGATGCCTCGGGAAAGACCAGGCAAGGCCTCGGAGTACCACGAGGGGCCTCAGAGTATCTCGAGAGTGCCTCGGGGCAGCGCGGGAGCGTCGCGGGAGCGCTCGGGGAGGCTTTGGAGCACCACAAGGGAGCTCGGAAGGCCTCGGAAGGATCCAAAAGGGGCCGGGATTGCCCCGAAGGGTCTTAGAGGGGAGCCTGAAGGCTGGGGGGAGAGGAGAGAAGAGGAAAATGTGTGAAAATGAAGGAGGGGGAACCCTCTATTTATAGTGCCAGAAAACTGCAAGAAGGTCCGTACGGACCTTCTAGGTAATCTAGTTTTTTGGTTTTCCTCGATTTCAGGGAATGATGAGGATTTCTGAGATGATTATGTCCCCTATGCAAAGAGGTCCGTACGGACCATATAGGCATGCAAAGAGGTCCGTACGGACCAACCATGTAGGAGGGGTAATGATGTTCTCTGGGATTTGAGGGAATCTCGTGGACTTTAAGCGGATTTTGCAATTATGATGTCTAGGAGCAAAGAGGTCCGTACGGACTTCCATGCTTTTCCACATTTTGTAATTGTGATGGCAAGCTAGTTCTCGTCGAAAGCTTTCCAACCATATATGGCACGTCTCAATCGGAGTTCGTATGAAGGAGTTATGACCTCCGGAAGTTTGCCCCTGGTTTTGTCGTATGCTTGGATGGAGAGCGATACAGATTGGGGTACTTACAGAATCCCCTCGGCGACGTCACTTAAGAAAGAAGTGGGGTCGTCGATAAGATAAGGGTCCTGATCTGGATCGCGTCTTTGAGAGAAGGTGACCGGGTTGGTCGGACAATTTGGACCCTTTGATAGGATTCCTACGTATCCCACGAGTGGGAATCAAGCCAATCGTAGTTCGCGTGTGGGGTGAGTGTTGTGTACGAGGACGTGAGCTGTCCTCTAACTGAGACTCTGTGGGTGGATGTGATGGTATCCTGTGGGTGATCGCATAAGTTGGTGGTAAGGACGTGGAGGCATCCAGGGTGACGTGGAGGCGTCCAGGGTGACCGCATAGGTCGGTGGTAAGGACGTGGAGGCGTCTTGGGTGACCGCATAGGTCGGTGGTAAGGACGTGGAGGCGTCCTGGGTGACCGTATAGGTCGATGGCTGGACCCTGTGATAGGATTCCTACGTATCCCTAGCGGGAATCAAGCCTGGTCGTAGTTCAGAGGTCGTGAAATTGTGAGTGCATGCGGGCGTGATGGTGCCTTGAAGTGTCGTGTGATCGCCGAGGCCGTGCGCGAGGACGTGGTGGCATCTGAGATGGAAATTTTACGATTTTCCGAATCGGGTGGTTTAAAGCCTTAGGGCTAGTGATAGTGATTTGGGAGGTTTATACGGTCTTGGGACCGAGTGGTTTAAAGCCTTCCTGACCGGAGATAGTGATTTGGGAGGTTTATACGGTCTTAGGACCGAGTGGTTTAAAGCCTTCCTGGCCGTGGAGATAGTGATGGGGAGGTTTATACGGTCTTAGGACCGAGTGGTTTAAAGCCTTAGAGTGGAGATAGTGATGGGGGAGGTTTATACGGTCTTCCAGACCGAGTGGTTTAAAGCCTTCCGGGCTGGAGATAGTGATGGGGGAGGTTTATATGGTCTTCCGAACTGAGTGGTTTAAAGCCTTCCGGGCTGGAGATAGTGATGGGGGAGGTTTATACGGTCTTCCGGACCGAGTGGTTTAAAGCCTTCCGTTTGCTGTGGTGAGTGGACGGGGTGATGTCTGAGTTGAAGTTTGTGTGGAGTGGACGTGGTGATGTTCTGAGTTGAAGTTTGTGTGAAGGCGTCTATACCTAAGTTGAGGCTTAGTTCAGGAGTATGAACCTAAGTTGTGACCTAGTTCAGGAGTATGACCCTAAGTTGGGACCTAGTTCAGGAGTATGACCTAAGTTGGGACCTAGTTCAGGAGTATGACCTAAGTTGGGACCTAGTTCAGGAGTATGACCTAAGTTGGGACCTAGTTCGGAGTATGACCTAAGTTGGGGTTTAGTTTCAGGAGTATGAACCTAAATTGGGACCTAGTTCAGAATATGACCTAAGTTGGGACCTAGTTCAGGAGTATGACCTAAGTTGGGACCTAGTTCAGGAATATGACCTAAGTTGGGACCTAGTTCAGGAGTATGACCTAATTTGGGGTTTAGTTTCAGGAGTATGACCCTAAGTTGGGGTTTAGTTTCAGGAGTATGAACCTAAATTGGGACCTAGTTCAAGAATATGACCTAAGTTGGGGTTTAGTTTCAGGAGTATGAACCTAAATTGGGACCTAGTTCAGGAGTATGACCTAAGTTGGGACCTATTTCAGGAGTATGACCTAAGTTGGGGTTTAGTTTCAGGAGTATGACCCTAAGTTGAGACTTATTCTAAGGCGTCTGGACCTAAGTTGAGTTTGATGGGCATTTTGTGGATCCTGTATGGAACTTTGTTTGTGGGAATTTTTGGAAAGGCATCATGCCGTGCTGGGATTCTTCTTTTATGTAGGATTTATTACAGCTATGTCTTGCGTTTGAAGTTTATTGACATACCTTTCTTGTGTTTACTGCGGGAGGAGGCGCCTTTGTGAGGAGGAAGTTGAATTGTTGAGGACGTGGGGCGCCTGCGGCCGAGATGAAGAGGACGTGGTGGCGTCTACGGCTGAATTGCTTAAGTGTTAGAGGGCGTGGGCGCCTCGATCGAGTTGTTGAAATGTTGAGGACGTGTGGCGCCCACGGCCGAAGATTGCTTTGAAATGCTGCGGATGCTTGGCGTTTTTGACCGAAGTCGCTGAAAGGATGAGGACGCGATGGCGCCTTTGTCCGAACTTCTTTGTGAGGGCGAGGTGGCGCCTCTATGCGGAACTTGCGGTGAGGCGAGGTGGCACCCGTTGCGAACTTGCGGTGAGGGGCGAGGTTACGCCTTTGTCTGGACTTGTGGTGAAGGCGAGGTTACGCCTCATGCCGAGATGATGAGGTGGGCTGGCGGAGGCGCCGAGATGCCGGATTTCTCGCTTGTGGAGGATGATGATGATGAGTCGGATTAGGGCTCTTTTGCTTTCTCTCTTTCCGTTGTTTTTTTTTTTTTGTAGAGCAACAGACATTTTGTACCTGTAATAAAACACTTGTATTTGCACAGCAAAGTATTTTATTTTAAGATGTAATGACGTATTTGTGATTCCAGGGATTGACCTAGGAATTGTTGCTAGCTTATTATTATTTTTGTGCATGTCGCATGAGCTGGGAATGCATTTGTGGTTAGTGGAGGTGAGGCGGCTTTGGCAAGTTTTACGGCGGTTGGGGGTGAAGCAGCTTTGACAGTTTCATGAGCGGCGGCGGGAGTGATGTCTCCTGGGACGCGTTTGCTTTGATAGCCACTCTTTTCGGGGTTGGCTACCTCAGGATATGTGATGGTGCTCTGTTGGATGTGGCAGGCCATTGTCGGGCGGGCGAGGATATCATTCCTTTGGTTCCGGGGGAAACCTTCCACGGTGTGGATCGTGCAGTGATGAGAACCGATTCATGCGGGGAAGCCCCCGCTTTGCTTGCATTATGGTCGCGAGAGAGGCTTCAAACCATACCCGAGTCTCAGGCGTCTCTTAGTCAGTGGACGTTTGCTTGGTGACCTCTTGTCTTGGACATGGATCAATGCGCTTGGGAGAGATGGATGGCACATCTTGGTACGCATCGAGATCCGTTGGTGGGTTTCCCCTTTGGGGGATTGAGACTAGGAGGGCTGCCGAGAAGGTTCCTATGTTGTCGAGTTCCGTGTTTGCCTTGGTCCTCTTTCTATGTTCCGTTGCTTGTTTCCGGCGGTTCGGGATGAGCGGGAGCCTTTCTTTGGCAGGATGACATTGCCAATGTGGAGGTAGCTTCTTTACGTATGACGGATCCATATGCCTTTACGTATTTTACGAGGGTATGGAAGTATTTCGCTTTCCCTCATGTGGTGCTCCTTCGACGTCGGGAGAGTGTTGTGTTGACCACCGAATACATAGATTGGTATGAGTAGCATGTCGGGCCGACCCAATTGGTTTTGGGGAGCGAGGCGCAAGCGGTTACGGGGCAAGATTGCCATTTCAGCTGCGACCTTAGGAGTGCAGAAGCTTGGGTTAACCCTCAGGGTGTCACGGGAGACGCTTTATTTGACTACGGGACTCGAGTTGACAAACTGGCGGGGAGAGGTCCCTTTTTGCAGACTCGTAGGGAGGAGATCCGAGCCGAGGCACGGGTGAACGATGCTCTGAGAGCGACGGGTTCGTTTAACACGACTAGGAGGACTCCTGATCTCGGAATGAGGGAGACAAAACTCGCTCATGTGGAATGAAAGAAGACTCGTTGGGGACGAGGGAAGAAAGGAAAGAGCGATGAAGGGCCAAATGCGAGTAGCATGGAATGACCTTCTGAAACACTGAGTATCCATTCATCGTCATTGCGGACACATTGATTGTTAAATGTTTTAAGTTGTCTTTTAGCATGTTGTGAATCGAGAGTAGACCGTGCTTGAACTCATCAAAAAGTGTTTTAACTGTGATGATTTGTGATTTACTTTTAAAGCTTTGTCGAGACGCAAAATCTCTTGTTTGCTTCTTTTCTGAGCCTTGGTGGCGTCAATTTTTGGAATTTTGTGTATTCCTTAGACCGAACCAATGAAGGCTGCCTACGTTCCCCTCGGTGAGAGGCTCGGGTGCGTAGTTCGACCCTCTTTTGTGGGAGAAATGACTCGTAATGTACACTTGCAAGGCGTATTTATTTTTGAAAAGGTGGGAACGGGTCCCCTTTTGTGTGAATGCCTTATTTGATGTAGGCACAAAAGAAATGCTTTTGGGTTTGACTCTTTTGAGAGAGTATGAGTATTGAAAAGCTTGTAAAAGTGTATGGAAGCCCTTGCTGACAGAAAATCAGTGTTTAGCTCTATTTTCCTATTTTTGTAGAAAAAGAAGACTTGTCGAGACATTTGAAAACTTGATTTGTTCAAAATGATCACTTGTTTGCTTAAAACGCTTTGTTGATGTTCGTGTTATTCAACAATTAAACTGATATGCTTTGATTAATCACGAGGAGAAAGTCAATCGGTATCAAGGATCGAGTTGATGCAGTGTGAAAGAAGGTTTGTGTATAGGAGAGGTCATTGATGAGATCGGGTTTGTGGATTTGTATGTGTTTATGACCGGACCATTTACGGTTGCCTACGTTCCCTTAAGACAAGGAGCTCAGGTCGACGTAGTTCGGGGCCGAACCGTGTTTGGCTTTGGGGCCAGGGCATGAATATTTGTGCGGCCTTTGACGAAAAGGCTCGGAAAGCTGAATGATGAGGCACGAGCCTTGAGGTGATTTCTTGACAAGTCGTATTTGACGGTCTTTTCAGTGACTCCCTTGCTTCTTGATCGTTGGCTCTGGGTCTTTGACCTCATTTATTTTTGTGAAGCTTCTACTTGAGCTCTTTTTTTTGTAGCTTCTGCTTGAGTTTTTTTTTTGTAGCTTCTGCTTGAGCTTTTTTTTGTAGCTTCTGCTTGAGCTTCTTTTTTTTTTTTTTAAGCATTTGAGGGTGAAGGCAAGCCCCTGCTTGAAATTTCTTGATGCGCACGAGGGCGAAGGCAAGCCCCTAGATTGTTGTCTGTGGTCAATCTTTTGATGCTGAGTGACCTTTTGTTGTCCTTTGATGTTCTTGCCGTCGTTGACTTGGTCAAGGTGGTGGTGGGGACATGTTTTGGAAAGCGTATGGCTTTGGTGGATAAAATTCCACTGTGTAATAAAAACCTTGCAAGTGTACAAGTCACCGAAGTAGCAACGTACAAAAGTAAGGGTCGAACCACAGAGACTCGTGTGCTTTAACAAGTTAATTCAATTGATTCAAAAAGTAACAAAACGGGATTTTTGGTTTGGTTTATTAACTAAAATTACTAATGCAAGAAATTAAACTAATGAATTTAAGAAAACAAGGAAGCAAGAAATAAAGATTTAATCAGATCAAAGGAATTCACGGATTGGATTTCATAATTGCATCCCCTCTATGCTAATGATTTTGATAAGAAAAATAACAATCTCATTCAAAGACTCTTTCACTAGGTTAAGGGTTGGGACGTTTGGTGTGCGGATTGCAACCCCAATATTTCTATCTTGTTATCAATTCCGGTAGGTCAAAATAACATTCAAGAAACTCATTAAGTCCACAAGAAATATATGAATCTAAGTTGTATTGTATTCCGGTAGGTCAACAATCCAACCTAATTGATGAATTAGGGTGCTTTAAATAAACTGTCCACGGTAGTGCAACAGTCTAAAACGAATAAAATAGTGATAATTAATTCATCAAACAAGAATGAGAGAGTTTGGAAGAATTCAAACTTGAATTAGCATAGAAGTTCCACAATTACTACATCCAATCCATGAAAAGGAAATTTAGCTACTCATAGTTATGATCACAATCACAAAGTATGAATAATAACAATGCATCAAACCTAGAAAAAGAGCAAAAACCTTCAAAATCCGAAATCCTTTAATCCTTCAAAAACCTAGGCAAGAAAATAATAACAAAAGTACCTAATAATAATAATAAAGGGAGTATATATACTCCTCCATGCAATCCTACTCTAATTAGGAAAACAAAAGAACCAAATCCATGAAAATCTGCTCAAAAATCCGTGCTGACATCACTAAACGCGTACTGGCACGAGTCGTGATTATTAGCACGAGTCGTGCCCTTCAGTTCCAGTCGTGAGAACGACTCGTGCCAGACCCCTCCAATCGTTCTGAGTAACTTTGCTTGAAATCACCTTGGCTGTCACTCGTGAGAACGAGTCGTGCTCCCATGGTCCACTCGTTCTGAGTAGCTTGCTTGATTTGGCTTGACTCCATTCGTTCCCAAGTCGTGCTCTGGCCTTCTTCAGTCGTGCTCCACTCGTGCCAAATGCAGAATTGCCCCATTTTGACTCAGCTTTGACCTGGCCTTCGTCCCTTGACCGTGCTTGACCCCGAGCTCGAACCTCGACCAATTTGCTGCCCCTTTTTCCACTGACAAGTAATTTGCATGCTCCACAAGATTTCACAACCAATTACAAATAAAAAGCCAAAAATACCCTCAAAGATCATTGTTTTCTCACACAACCTCACATAACAAAATGTCACTCAAATACATCAAAACTAAACTAAATACATCAAAAAATCATTGTAAAGCATCCGGAAACATAGGCAAAAGATATGTATCAAATCCACTCATCAAATTCCCCCACACTTAGACCATTACTCGTCCCTGAGTAATATCCTAACTCCAATCTAAAATTGGTCTAAAGCAGATGTGCGGGCAAAAATGATACCTAGCCTCCTCTAACCACCAATACTAATCAAACAAAATGATACCGGAGTGTACAAAACTCCGTCTCCATAAGACTCCCCAAACGAAAATCAATGGCCCTAGCTTGACATCAAACTCCATGATAAAATGAACATCCAAACTAGGGCCCTCACAATGATAGTGGGGGGAAACTAAAATGTCCTAAATTTTCCCCCACACTTGCTCACACTACACAATGTACACCCTCGATCAAAAGTTAATGCTAAGAAAAAGAGATGCTCAACAAAAACTTACCTCGTGCTATTCTCCAACCCCCCTTATTACTCCAAGGTGCACAAGGATTTCTATCCTACCGCCTCTAATCACAAACCTCCATCTCCAAAAAAAATGATCCTACCCGAACTCCTAACTCCCCCTTATGTCTCCACGCCGGTGAATAAGGATATTTTCGCTCAAATTCTCACCTTTTGCCTAAGTGCCCTTTCGGGTTTTCACTTAGCCACTCTATTTTATTTTTTTTATATTTTTTTATATATATATATATTTTTTTTATATTTTTTTTTTTATACTTTTTTTTTTATACTTTTTTTTAAGCATATACATACAATATAAGGCACCACCCTTCCCCCACACTTAAACTCCACAGTGTCCTCAATGTGTGCACAAAAATAAAATAGGACAGTTTAAATGTAAAAGGGAAGAGTATAAGAATAGGTACCATCAATATCTCGGGCCGAAGCCCCCATCTGGAAACTGGGCCTCTCGGGCCAACTTCCGCTGCCTCCTCCTATCAGCTCTCCTCATCATCTCCTGGAAATGCTCATCTGGGACTGGCTCGTACTGCCTCGGCTCAGGCTGCTGCATCCAAAGCTGTTGCTGATAGACCATTCTATTCGTGGTCTCTACCCTATCCTCCATGGCCTCCAATCTATCGTCTTGAGCATCCCAACGCCTATCCACATAGTCAAACCGGGTGCGCCACATCACATTCTGCGCCTCCCGCGCCTCACACTCTTCTCTGTATCTCCTCTCTCTCTCCTCCGCATCTCTCTGGTACTGAGCATCTAAATATGCTCTCATATCACCCCAATAATCAAAGGCTCCAGCCATTCTCGACTGATCCTGCCCATGGCCTGCAAAGCCTCCACTAGTCCCAGCCTGAAAAGGCTCTCTCATCTGATGGTCCTCACCACCCTGCTGCTCTTGCTGCTGCTGTTCTTCATCATAACTCACTCTCTCACCCATATCTCTCCTCATATCTCTCAATGTCATGTCGGCAACAAATGGCATCCTCCAATCCCGTGCATATGGGCCAGCAGGGAATACCACTCCCGGCGCACACCTGAAGCTCCTCTCACCACCATAAGTAAAGGTAAATGCCTCATTCTGCCCGGAGATCCGCTCGAATGTGTCATATCGGTATAAGAAGAACCGATCATAGAATAAAGGCCCAGTTGCCTTCCCCACTGATTTAGGATGATTACGAACAAAGTGTTCCACTAACAACGTCACCATACCACCCACCGGGATGTTCCCATTTCCATTAACACCCAACGCTTCACACCTCCTGAAAAACAGATCAACCCAATCCGAAATCACAGTATTAGACGGTAAAGCACACTCCATGGTTGCAAACTGTAGGGCGTTCATCTGCGCCGGCTCCCCATTAGCGTAGAAGGTCATAGATAAACCCCTATACAGGAGTTTCCACGCGGGATGGGAGAGATATTTCATGACCACATAAGGTTTCTGCATAAATTTCCCTGTCAACTCAAAGAAGAATGTCTCAACAGTCCTATCTCTCTCTGACCACTCTCCTCTGGGCTCACTCACACCCAAATAATCTCTAGCTGCAACATATGACATAACCCTCGTAATATCATTTGTATTAAAACGCACACTCCAAATCCCATTCTCCTCTCGTCTCTCTATGGTAGCCAAAAATTCAAGCGTCACTCGCTTGTATACCCCTGCACTTTTGCCCAAGAAACCTCCCAATCCAATGTTGTTCAATAATCCTGAAACCAAACCATGTAGTCCCAATTTCCTCAATGTATCCTCGCACAAGAATCTCGTCACCTGAATATCCCTACCATTCGCAAGGTTCCTCCATTTATTCTTTTGGGAATCCGTCAACTTAGTTAAACCCATAAAGTCATCGGGGGTTTGGGTGGGTTCCTCAATTACAATATTCCTCCTTTTCTTGGGCTGAGTTTCAACGGCTTTACCTTTGTCTTTTGTTCTTCCCATTATCAACACAATAACAGTCCACACAATCAACAACAAAAATATTCCAAATAATACTACCCAAATAATCCCAACAATCCTCCAAATCCACCAATATCACAAATCAACAACCAACCACAACTTCAAACAACGGAGGAAACTGAAAATAGAATTACCTCTGAAAAGTTTAAGTCGCCGGAAAAACTTTGGCCGGAAAATTGGCCAGAGAAGTCGCCGGAATCTGAGAAGAAGCCCGGAGAAAGGGAAGAAAACCAATGTAGTACCAACCCTCCAAGAATTTTGCTTCAATTCGCACTCCACAACAAGCAATCACCACAACCCACCAACTCTTCAATTCAAAATTTTTCTTGAAAGAAACCACCAAAGGAAGGATTTTTGGGTTGAAATTTCGGGTTAGGGTAGGCTAAATATGGTGAGGAAGGGATTTTTGTGGGTTAGGAATGGAGGATTTGAGGGTTTAATGATGGATTTTAGAGAGAGAAAGAAGGATTTTGAAATTGGGAAGAAGGGAAGGGGCAGCTGTGTTTGGTTTTGAATTAGGGCACGACTGAACTGGTTTTTGGGAAACTGGGGGTTTTAATTTCAACTTGGCACGAGTCGTGCTATTTGGCACGAGTCGTGCCTTTCTTTCCACTCGTGCTCACGAGTCGTGCCCAAGTACCCCAATCGTTCTGAGTAGACTGAGCTCTCTCCACCACTCGTGCTCCCATTCGTGCTAATGAGCACGAGTCGTGCTCTGCCTGGGCCAATTTTCAAATTTTCAATTTATATATATATATATATATATATATATATATATATATATATATATATATATATATATATATATATATATATATATATATATATATATATATATATATATAGGCCCAGGACTTTGGCTTTGACTCCTCCACGCACCTTTCCTGCACATCATTAAACAAAGAGAATACCCTTCAGTAGCACCGGTTTAAAATACAATACAATTAAAAGACAAATAAAAGCGGAAGACTTTTTTTTTTTTATAAATACCACCACTCCCACACTTAAATCATGCTATGTCCTCATGGCATGAACCAAGAAAACACAACACAATCCAACTGCAACAATGATAATAACGGAAAAGAAAATACGGAAAGCAGTAAATATTACCTACATTGGGTTGCCTCCCAATTAGCGCTTTGGTTATAGTCGTTAAGCTCGACGTCATGCCCCAATGGAATTAAGTGGCCACCTCCGGGTCCACCAACTCGATTACATCAATCATCTCCAAGATTGAAACCCCTTCGTAATATGGCTTCAACCGATGTCCATTCACCTTGAAAGTTCTCCCACTTTTCAAATCCTTGATTTCAACCGCCCCAAATGAAGAAACAGTAACCACTTCATAGGGCCCATACCACTTGGAACATAACTTTCCCGGAAACAATTTCAACCTTGAGTTGAAAAGAAGGACTTTCATACCCGGCCTTAAAAATTTAGGCCTCAAGTGTTTGTCATGATAGCGTTTGGTCCTTTCTTTGTACAATTTAGCACTCTCATAGGACTCTTGTTGGAGCTCCTCAAGTTCATCAAGTGCGAGCAACCGCTTCTCCCCCGCTGCATTCAAGTCCATGTTCAATTCTTTGACCGCCCAATAAGACTTGTGTTCTAACTCCACCGGGAGATGACATTCTTTCCCATACACAATCCTATACGGGCTCATTCCAATTGGTGTTTTATACGCAGTTCTGTATGCCCACAATGCATCCCCCAACTTTAGTGCCCAATCCTTTCTGTTGGGGCCTTGCTTGTTTTCTCAAGCACACCCTTTATCTGCCGATTGCTCACCTCCACCTGTCCCGAAGTTTGGGGATGATATGCTGTAGCAAGCTTATGCACCACCCCATACTTTTTCAACACTAAATTGAACCTCTTATTAGTGAAGTGAGTACCTTGATCACTAATTATGGCCCGTGGCATGCCATACCTGCTGAAAATATTCTCACAAACAAACTTGCAAACGACATTAGCATCATTAGTTCGGGTGGCAATTGCCTCCACCCACTTTGAAACATAATCAACAACAACAAGTATGTACAAATAACCGTGGGACGGGGGAAACGGACCCATAAAATCAATGCCCCAAACATCAAAAATATCAACAATAAGATTATGTTGTAACGGCATCTCATCTCTCTTCCCTATGCCACCGGTACGTTGGCATCTATCACACTTTTTATAGAACTCTTGAGCATCTTTAAAAATAGTGGGCCAATACAGACCGGATTGTACAACTTTTCTAGCGGTCTTTTGTCCACTAAAGTGCCCACCACAATGGAGCTCATGACAAAATTTTAAAACACTCTCTTGCTCATGCTCAGGCACACATCGCCTCACAATATTATCCGAACATATCTTCCACAAATAAGGGTCATCCCAAATGTAGTATTTCACATCAGACCTGAACTTACGTTTTTGGTCATAAGTGAAGTGTGGTGGGATCATGTTAGACACCAAATAATTGACAAAATCTGCATACCAAGGCTCTTGGACATGTATGGCAAGAAGTTGTTCATCCGGAAAATTTTCGTTAACCGGAATCACACTCTCCTCGATATTAAGATACGAATAGTCCTCAAGCCTCGATAAATGATCCGCTACCACATTCTCACTCCCCTTTTTGTCTCGGATCTCAACATCAAATTCTTGTAACAATAACATCCACCTCAACAAACGAGGTTTAGCATCCTTTTTATTCAACAAATGTTTCAATGCAGCATGGTCAGAATAAATTATCACCTTTGACCCTAGCAAGTAAGAACGAAACTTTTCCAATGCAAACACAACAGCTAGAAATTCTTTTTCAGTTGTGGTATAATTCAGTTGTGCATCATTAAGTGTTCTACTAGCATAATGAATCACGGAAGGCAATTTGTCTACCTTTTGTCCCAACACAGCCCCAATAGCAAAATCCGAGGCATCACACATGATCTCAAAAGGGTGAGACCAATTGGGACTAGAAAGGATGGGGGCACATGTCAACTTTTCCTTAAGCAAATTGAAAGCATCAACACACTCTTGGTAAAAAATGAACTCCGTATCCTTGGCAAGCAGATTACATAAAGGCTTACAAATTTTTGAAAAATCTTTTATGAATCGCCTATAGAAACCCGCATGCCCTAGGAAACTTCGCACACCCTTGACCGAATTCGGGGGAGGTAATTTAGCAATCACATCAATTTTAGCCCTATCGACCTCAATCTCCTTACTTGACACAATGTGACCCAACACAATTCCATGCTTTACAAGAAAATGGCACTTTTCCCAACTTAATGTCAAATTGGTTTCACAACATCTTTTCAAAAAAGATTTCAAGTTCTTTAAGCAATCATCAAAACTATCTCCTACCACAGAAAAATCATCCATGAAAACCTCAACACACCTTTCAATCATGTCCGAAAAAATGGAGGTCATACACCTTTGAAATGTCGCAGGTGCATTGCAAAGCCCGAAGGGCATCCTCCTAAATGCGTATGTGCCAAAAGGGCATGTGAAGGTGGTCTTGGACTGGTCTTCAGGTGCAATGGCAATTTGATTATACCCCGAAAAGCCATCAAGAAAACAATAGTAAGAGTGACCGACCAATCTTTCTAACATCTGATCAATAAAAGGCAAAGGAAAGTGATCTTTCTTGGTCGCAGCATTTAGTTTTCTCAAGTCAATACACATCCTAAGACCGGTCACTTCTCTCATGGGCACATCCTCACCTTTTTCGTTCTGAACTACAGTGATGCCCGATCTTTTTGGTACAACTTGTATCGGGCTTACCCACTCACTCTCAGCCACTGGGTAAATAATACCCGCATCTAGCAATTTCAGGACCTCTTTTCTCACGGCTTCCTCCATGTGAGGATTCAGTCTCCGTTGTCTCTCCCTAGACGGTTTAGCACCATCCAAGAGATGAATTCTGTGCATGCACATCGTGGGACTAATTCCCTTATTGTCTTTTAATGTCCACCCAATGGCCTCTTTATATTCACGCAAAACAGCAATCAATTGGGCCTCTTGGTCAGTGGACAAATCAGATGCAATTATGACAGGTAAAGTCTCCCCCTCTCCTAAAAATGCATATTTTAAATTTGACGGGAGAACTTTCAACTCAAGGACTGGGGGAATCACAATAGAAGGCGCCAACTTCTCATTGAAGTGGCCTAGGGGGTGAAACGGGCCATCACTAGGATGGTGCTCGTCGGCCTTATCCGGGCAAGCCATCAGTTGAGCGTCCGCATTATCCCTAGTTTTCTCACCGCCCATTGAAATCAATGACTCTAACTCCTCACAATCCTTCTCATGCCATGCAATCTCACGCACACAATCATCAACCTCATCAAACTCATCAACAAACATGCAAGACTCATCATGACCCACCGCATTTTTCATTACATCAAAAACATTTATTTCAATCTTTTCATTTGCGACGGTCATAGATAGAGTACCATTACCAACATTGATCACGGTGTTGGTCGTTGCCATGAATGGTCTCCCAAGCAATATGGGTGAATCACGGCGACTACCCTCACCGCGAGGCATCTCTAGGACCACAAAATCCACAGGAATGATCAATGACCCAACTTGAACTAAAACATCCTCTACGATGCCCAATGGTCTTTTTATGGACCGATCAGCGAGTTGTAGGGCCATCATAGTGGGTTTTAGCTCGGGCAAACCCAACTCAAGATACATGTAATATGGCAACAAATTAATGCTCGCCCCGAGATCAAGCATAGCTCTCACCGTGTGAGAATCCCCCAAAGTAATGGAAATTAGAAAACTCCCGGGGTCTTTCATTTTCGGTGGAAGACTATGTTTTACTACAGCGCTCGCATTCTCACCCAAAAACAATTTCTCATCCTTCCCATACTGAATTTTCTTAGAATTAATTTCCTTGAAGAATTTGGCATACGCAGGAACATTCTTGATCACATTTAACAAAGGCAAATTTATGTTCACTTTTGAAAACATGTCAATCAATTCTTTCATTTGGTGATCAAGCTTGTTCCTCAAGAATCTGCCCGGGAAAGGAACAGGGGGCACATATGGCTTGGGGTTGGACTTTTCTACATTCACATTTTGTCCCAATCCATTAGTACCCTCACCCTCAGACACAATATCCTTAACAACAATATTTTCCACATTCGGGTTTTCCACAACAGGGGAATCAACAAGAGGGGGTGTAGGAGGAGAAGAAGGAGAAGCTACCTGATTGTCTACCTGTTTGCCACCACGTAGGGTGAAGATGGCCTTGGCTTGCTCCCCTTGGCTAGGAAACATACCCGGTTTTCGTCCCTGTAATGCCTCCGCCAATTGACCCATTTGGGTCTCCAACTTTTTCATTGCAGCAGCTTGATTGTTGTTTGCTTGCTGCTGTTCTGCCCTTGCTTGGAGTTGTTCCGCTCTCATCCGATCCATTGCCTCTTCCCAAGGCTCTTTCTTCCTTTCATAAGGCCCCTGCGGTGGTGGTTGGGGATGGAGAGGTTTATTCGGCTGTTGATTACCTCCCCAAGAAAAATTAGGGTGCTTCCCCCATCCAGGATTGTATGTCTGTGAAAATGGATTGTTCTGCGGAAACCTCTGCATATATCCTTGCATTGCCTGTACCTGCTCATGATTATACAAATGGGGACTAGTAGAGGGGCAAACTTCATAAGAATGAGTGTTAGATCCACAAGTTACACAACTATCATGCATGGCATTACCAACAGATGACACATTGGAAGCAGAATTGGAGGTACTACTCATGGCCAACGTATCAAATTTTTGATTTAAAAGTGCAATTTGTTTTGAAAGCTCATCATTCATTCCTATTCCATTCACACCATTTGTTTTTACCCTTGACCCCTTTTGTTGAGAATTAGATGCTAATCTCTCAAAAAGATTTTGGGTCTCATTCGCAGTTTTGGCTCCTAACGAGCCTCCGACTGCGTTATCCACCATTGCCTGATCGGCTTGTGTCAACCCCCCATAGAAAGTTTGATGCAATAACGGCAAAGGAAAATTATGGTGGGGACATTGCACCAAGAGCATCTTAAATCTGTCCCATGCTTCATGAAATGCCTCAAATGAATCCTGTGTGAACCCAATGATTTTCTGTCTAAAGGTGGCTAACGTGGCATGTGGGAAGTATTTTCTCAGAAATATATCATGAAATTCATCCCAAGTATTAATGCTCCTAGGTGGGAGCAACATGAGCCACTTCTTAGCATTATCCCTCAAAGCAAAGGGAAAACATTTTAGTCTTAAGTGCTCATCAGTCACACCGTCTCTCAATGGAAAACTAGACACAATCATCATATATTCCCTCAAGAAATTCAAGGATTCTTCAGAGGCGAGGCCATGAAATTGAGGTATCATGTTAAACAAATGGCCTTTTACCTCGTAGCTTTTTGTTGCATCATTCAACACAATGCATGACACAGATGTGTCCACCCGCGGCCTAGAGAAGGCATCCATGGTGGGCGCTTGCAAGGCCATATCAATTTCAAATTCTTCTCCCTCGGTGGAAGATGTTTCTATTTCACTCAAAGTTACCTCTGTCTCGGTGACAGAAGTTTCAGAATCAGTTTCACTCACTTGAGTAGAGGGAATGCCTCTCTCAACTCTGTCTATATCGTCGTTCAAAGGAACCAAATTAGGATCCAATGACCGGCGACCAAACATGCACCGATTAAATAAACTTGTTAAAAATCACAATAAGTCCCTGGCAACGGCGCCAAAAACTTGGTGGATAAAATTCCACTGTGTAATAAAAACCTTGCAAGTGTACAAGTCACCGAAGTAGCAACGTACAAAAGTAAGGGTCGAACCACAGAGACTCGTGTGCTTTAACAAGTTAATTCAATTGATGCAAAAAGTAACAAAACGGGATTTTTGGTTTGGTTTATTAACTAAAATTACTAATGCAAGAAATTAAACTAATGAATTTAAGAAAACAAGGAAGCAAGAAATAAAGATTTAATCAGATCAAAGGAATTCACGGATTGGATTTCATAATTGCATCCCCTCTATGCTAATGATTTTGATAAGAAAAATAACAATCTCATTCAAAGACTCTTTCACTAGGTTAAGGGTTGGGACGTTTGGTGTGCGGATTGCAACCCCAATATTTCTATCTTGTTATCAATTCCGGTAGGTCAAAATAACATTCAAGAAACTCATTAAGTCCACAAGAAATATATGAATCTAAGTTGTATTGTATTCCGGTAGGTCAACAATCCAACCTAATTGATGAATTAGGGTGCTTTAAATAAACTGTCCACGGTAGTGCAACAGTCTAAAACGAATAAAATAGTGATAATTAATTCATCAAACAAGAATGAGAGAGTTTGGAAGAATTCAAACTTGAATTAGCATAGAAGTTCCACAATTACTACATCCAATCCATGAAAAGGAAATTTAGCTACTCATAGTTATGATCACAATCACAAAGTATGAATAATAACAATGCATCAAACCTAGAAAAAGAGCAAAAACCTTCAAAATCCGAAATCCTTTAATCCTTCAAAAACCTAGGCAAGAAAATAATAACAAAAGTACCTAATAATAATAATAAAGGGAGTATATATACTCCTCCATGAAATCCTACTCTAATTAGGAAAACAAAAGAACCAAATCCATGAAAATCTGCTCAAAAATCCGTGCTGACATCACTAAACGCGTACTGGCACGAGTCGTGATTATTAGCACGAGTCGTGCCCTTCAGTTCCAATCGTGAGAACGACTCGTGCCAGACCCCTCCAATCGTTCTGAGTAACTTTGCTTGAAATCACCTTGGCTGTCACTCGTGAGAACGAGTCGTGCTCCCATGGTCCACTCGTTCTGAGTAGCTTGCTTGATTTGGCTTGACTCCATTCGTTCCCAAGTCGTGCTCTGGACTTCTTCAGTCGTGCTCCACTCATGCCAAATGCAGAATTGCCCCATTTTGACTCAGCTTTGACCTGGCCTTCGTCCCTTGACCGTGCTTGACCCCGAGCTCGAACCTCGACCAATTTGCTGCCCCTTTTTCCACTGACAAGTAATTTGCACGCTCCACAAGATTTCACAACCAATTACAAATAAAAAGCCAAAAATACCCTCAAAGATCATTGTTTTCTCACACAACCTCACATAACAAAATGTCACTCAAATACATCAAAACTAAACTAAATACATCAAAAAATCATTGTAAAGCATCCGGAAACATAGGCAAAAGATATGTATCAAATCCACTCATCAGGCTTGATGGAGGCCTTTGTGTGGGGTATGGTAAGGTGTATGGGGAGCTATCGAATGACTTTCTCACACCAATTAATCAAAGCATTAATCATTTGTGAAATTACTTTTTGAGCAATGCAAGTGATCACATAGAACAAAACCATTTCATTAAATGTAATGCAGGGTGCAAAATAATGTCTCAAGTCTAGCAAGAAAAGAAAGAAAACTTTCGTATGGAAAATTGAAGACTTAATTACAATGTCCGAGGAGGACTTGATTGAATGAGAACAGTACTAGAACCTACGAGGTGGACTGTATGATTTTTTTTGATTTGCGTCTCTTTGGACTCTTCAGCAGTTCCCAAATTCATTTTGGTTAGAACATTCTCGGCAGCTTGGGCCCGATTTTTCTCTCGTTTGACAACATGCTTAAAGATTTGTTTAATGCATTGTTCATTAATGTGTCTGCGTCTTTATCAAGTGAATCATTATTAACTGTTTTGGTTAGTTAATTTATCATTTGTTAAAGTGGCAATGAGGGGATACTCAGAAAGGTCGAACTTTTATTCGAAGCATAAAGAAGCCCGATTTTTGTTACAAACACATAATCTTCAGGCATAAAGCCGTCAGACGACTCGAGAGACTTAAACTTTAAACATGACAGACTCGAGGTCTTTTATTTTAGAAGCTAGACTCTAGGAGACTGGGGTTAGACCAAGCTTCCAGACGATTTCTTCTTTGCTGGCTGTGGGTCATGAGAAGGTAACCCAGTTCCTCAATGGCATTTTTGACGCGCTTGAGAAGGTCGAAAGGCTTCTCACTGATGCTTTCCCCAATTGTTGTTGGGGAATTGATTTCCGACTGTGTTGGGACCGCGTGGGCATTCCAACTTTCCTTCTTCAATCAGCCTCTGGATCGCTTGTTTTAGTATGACGCAATTGTCGGTGGTATGGCCGGGATAGTTGTGAAAAGCGCAATGCTTGCTCATATCCACGTTTAGGTTAGGATTCCTCGGCTGATAATTCTCAAGGGGCTTGAGCATGTTCTGCTTCATCAACGCCTCAAACACTTGGCTTAGAGGCATTCCGAGGTTGTCGAAGTGCTGAGAACGCTGCGTCCGGGGAGGATTGTTATTTCTCAGGGGCGCTTGATCGCGGCTTCCTTGGACCCCGTTCTGGATGTAGTGGACTGCTCCGGTGGCCTCCTTTCCTATATTTGGAACAGGCATCGAATTTGACGAGGCTGCCTGGTAGCGGTAGGAAGAAGCAAGAGTGGCTGGTGTCTTTTGTAGGCTCAGCGTCTTTTCGAACTTGGTCCCGACATTGACCATGGCACGAAGGTCGGGATAGAAGTGGTGGCTAATCAAGGCCCTCAAAGATGGTTTGAGGCAGGAATGGAAGATATCCATTTGATCTTTTTTGGAAAGCGGATCCATTATCTCGCTTAGCTTCCAGTTCCATCTTTTGTAGAACTTACCCACAGGCTTGTCATCCTTTTGTTCGGTGGCTTGCAGGTCATGGCGATTTGTCTCCCATTCAAGGTTGGCGCGGTACTTCTCCAGGAAGATTTCACTGATTTGGTCCCACGTGGAGCGGTTTTCTGCCTTCACGTTGAGGAACCACCTTAATGTCGTGGATTTAAGGGAATGCTGGAAGTGATCCGCCATTTGTTGTGGGGTTGCTCCTTTAGCTCTCATACCCAAGACATAGGTATCGATGTGAGTTTTTGGGCATTCCGTCCCGTCAAACTTCTCCATTTCTGGCATCCTGAATTTTGGTGGGAGTGGGACCACTTTGCTTGGATCAGTAGGCAGGAGGGAGTCTTTTCGGGAACTAGCTAGCTTGCCTTGCATGTCCTTCATTTGCTCGATCAGCCAAGCCATGTGGGGATCGGCAAGTTGAGGCGGGTTACCGTTTTCGGGGATAGAAACCGAAGATGGAGGTGGATTGGCTGATGGGATCGCCATTCGGGAGTCTTGGGGAGGTAGTTGAGTGTATACCAACCCGTATCCTGGATTATTGAAATTGGGAGCATGATTGCCCGGACCACTAAGGGTTGTGTTTGGGAATTGGGGAAATGATTCATTAGCCCCAAGTGGCAGACTAGCAGGTGGCAAGCTTGAGATGTCGGGATATCCACTCGGGATGCCTGTCCCCGATAGGCATGGGGACTTCTGATTATGGCTGCGAGGCTCGTATAAAGGCAAAGGGTTGAACCCTGGGGGATATCGAGATGCATTGGGATCTGGTAGAGCAAGCACGTATGTGTGCTGTTGGTACTGAGCTTGATGTGCAGAGCCGATAAACTGACTGTGCTGAGGCGGGCATGTCGGGCCGCTTGGCCCGGCGCTGAAGGGAACTTTGAGCGAGAGCTGCTTAGCGTTGCTGGGATCTCGTAACTTGGCAGAGGCAGGACCTGCTGATAGCTTTGAGAAACCGGGGGAGCCGGTATTTCTTCGTCCTCTATGAGAACAAAGGTTCCGTTAGGTTGGGGAACTGCAACGGTTCCTCGAAGACACAAGGTGTCTACGATCCAGGCTTGCTGCTCTTCTTGGCGCTTCTTGATGGTTTCGAAGGCTCGCAGCACCTCCTCCATTGTCTGGAGGTTCCTTAGTGGCGGGGTTCCGTTTCCCTCACTGTTATCTGTTGATCCCGTCATGGGGGAGTAGCGGATGGTGCGGACCGTTGAACTGGAAGGTCTGTCGGACCTTGTGACCTCGATGCGAAAAGGCGGCTCCCGGGTATTATCAACCACTCTCGGTTGGAGGGGTGACGGGCAAGGTTTAGACACGGGAATGGCCTCTCGGGATAAAAGGGGGAAAGCTCACGTGGCATGCGGTTTCCGCTTCTTTTATATTTTATATTTTTTTGTTTTTTGTTTTAATTTACTTAAACCACGTTTTCTCAGAGTCCTAGGTAGGTTGGAAAATATTGCTCTTCTTTTCGCAACTATGCTAGATCCTGGGTCGATGGAGACCATACGTGCGGCTATAAGCCCTCGTTTTGCACTTGTATTTCGACATCCCAGGGTGGACGGCCCGGGCGAGGGTCCTATAGGGCAAGCGGTTTCCACCGGCCTGAAAGAAAAACCGAACCTAAGGACCGAGCCTGTCATGTTCGTTTTGATGCGTTAGCCATGTGAATAGTGAACCGAGCCGGCCACTGAGTCAAGATCAGGTCAAGAGTTCGGCATGAACTCTCTTTACCTTGCTTGCGTAAGGGATCTGTGACGTTAGGCGTTGACTGGGTCATATTGTCATGGCTGACGTATCAAAGGCGTGATGACATGGTGTCATGTGAGCATGGATGTATATCCGGGACGGAACATCGTCTGGGTGTAGCTTCGGAAATCAAGATCAGGTCAAGATTTTAACCTGACCTTTCATCACTTTTCTTGTGCAAGGGATCTTGAGTTCCGAGCCTTGACTCAGAAAATGGCTGACATGGTATATGTATCCAGGCTGTATGACACGGACTGGGTAAAAACCAACCGAGTCTGGACAGAGTGTGACTCAAGACTCAAACGTGCAGGGTGACGCTTGGCTAGGATGGGATGTTTGGAATGATCCCGTGCGCATCCGAGAGGCCTAGGAAGACCAAACGGACTGCAACTGAGACCACCCCGGGTTGAGGGTTGTAGTGTGCAGTGTAACCGAGGCAGCAGTGCGCGTAGCGTGAGGTGTAACCGAGGCAGCAGTGCGAGTAGTGTGCGATCTCTAAAATTCTTTTTCTGAGTAAAACAGAAGTTTTTGAAAAATTTTAAATGTATGCACAGATGTATATTGATGCATTTTTTTTGTATTTTTTTTTTTTTTGTAAAATAAAGAAAAGTAAAGCACATGCACACACACACAACAGTTAAAGAAAGGGGGTAAAATGAAAGTTTGACCCTCATCATTGTTTTAAAAATCTTTTGTTTTGTTTAAAAGTTTTTAAAACAAAATAATCCCCAGCAGAGTCGCCAACTGAAATTACCCGGGATCCGGCTTGCGCGCGGGCCCCGGCATCTCGCATTCGTCGCTTCGGGAAGTCGCCCGGATCCGAGAGGCAGCGCAATCGCGCCCCGCCATCTGGCTTATTCCGTTTTAGCGTGTTGGAGGTGTCTCGCCGTTGTTTTCGCAATTGTAGAGTCGCCACGCCGTTTTTATTAAGCCCAAAACATTGAAAAAGGGCATCAGTTTAGAAATAAACTGTTTTTGTGTGATGAGATTTTGAGTTCGGAGGTCAGATGACTCCTCGGGAAGAGAATATTAGAATCTTAGAGCTCACCCGAGTCGCCTCGTAAAAATGAGTCTTTCGGATACCCCTAATATTCATTAACTGTTGTGTGTGTGTGTGTGCTTTTAAAAATGCATGCTGTATCGGACGTCTACATTGTACACTACGTATTGAAATGTATTGAAATAGTAATGGAAGGAAGCCTTACCAATGTTGGTTCGTGTCTGTCTTCCGCTGGGGAATAGTGTTTGAGGATGGAATATTGTTCCGGCACGGACCGGGATTGCTTCGGGAGGGGCCGGTTGTCTGCGGATAGAGTTTCGGCGTGAGTTGAGAATGTAGGCTGCGTTCGGGCAGAGTTTCGGCGTGGGTTGGAATTGTCGGTTGGATTCGGGCAGAGGTTCGGCGTGCATTGGAATCGTCGGTTGGATTCGGGCAGAGGTTCGGCGTGGGTTGGAATCGTCGGTTTGACTCGGAAAGAGCCGGGACGCCTCGGGAAAGACCAGGCAAGGCCTCGGAGTACCACGAGGGGCCTCAGAGTACCTCGAGAGTGCCTCGGGGCAGCGCGGGAGCGTTGCGGGAGCGCTCGGGGAGGCTTCGGAGCACCACAAGGGAGCTTGGAAGGCCTCGGAAGGATCCGAAAGGGGCCGGGATTGTCCCAAAGGGTCTTAGAGGGGAGCCTGAAGGCTGGGGGGAGAGGAGAGAAGAGGAAAATGTGTGAAAATGAGGGAGGGGGAACCCTCTATTTATAGTGCCAGAAAACTGCAAGAAGGTCCGTACGGACCTTCTAGGTAATCTAGTTTTTTGGTTTTCCTCGATTTCAGGGAATGATGAGGATTTCTGAGATGATTATGTCCCCTCTGCAAGGAGGTCCGTACGGACCATATAGGCATGCAAAGATGTCCGTACGGACCAACCATGTAGGAGGGGTAATGATGTTCTCCGGGATTTGAGGGAATCTCATGGACTTTAAGCGGATTTTGCAATTATGATGTGTAGGAGCAAAGAGGTCCGTACGGACTTCCATGCTTTTCCACATTTTGTAATTGTGATGGCAAGCTATTTCTCGTCGAGAGCTTTCCAACCATATATGGCACGTCTCAATCGGAGTTCGTATGAAGGAGTTATGACCTCCGAAAGTTTGCCCCTGGTTTTGTCGTATGCTTGGATGGAGAGCGATCCAGATTGGGGTACTTACAGCTCCGGAGGGCCAAGAGTTTGAGGGTTGAAGCTAAAGCTGTACGAAAGTGGTCGGCTAGAGATTTTGTAAGCCTTTTCTTCTTCACAGTTTCCTGCCTGGTTCTTAATGTCTGATCAGCAAAAGGTAATATATTTTACATTATATTCATCAACTGTTTTCTTTTAAATTTTTTTTTCTATATGTTTACACCATTTGACTATTTTCTTTTCACTTTATTTTAGGGCTGGAACTAGCTGTTAAGAACTTGTTCCCTGAAATCCAACATAGGAACTGCGCAAGACATATTTATGCCAACTTTAGGAAGAGGGGATTCACTGGGGTAAATTACAGAAAGTTCTTTTGGGCCGCATCAAATTCAACAACGAAGGATGAATTTAAGAAGAATATGGAGAAGATTAAAAGTTTATCTGAACTAGCTTACAAACATCTGATGGATAGGGATCCATCTAGATGTAGTAAGGCTCTTTTTTCCACTGATTGCACTGTTGATTCAGTTGATAACAACATGTGTGAGAGCTTCAATTGTTGGATTTTAGAGGCCAGGTATGAACTATATTTTTTAACTATATTAATAAGTTTATCATATGATTTTTATATTTATTTTCCTTTTCCAGTTCACAATGTTAATAAGTTCATCAATATATATATTTGATGGCAGGTACAAACCTCTGATCAGTATGTTAGAGTCAATTAGACTTAAATTGGTGAATAGGATAAGGGATAAGAGAGATTACATGATTAAAAGAATGAATGAAGGTAAGAGATTTGGGCATAGAGTGTTGGCCTCATTAGAGGATTCAATAACTAAGTCAAGAGATTATTATGTACAATGGTATGGTGACATGGACTTTGAGATTAGTGGTACTAGAGGGGGAACAATTGTGAACCTAACTGCCTCGACTTGTACTTGTAGAGCATGGCAACTTAATGGAATTCCATGTTGTCATGCTGTATATGCTATTACTTTCATGAGAAGGGATCCAGAGGACTACATCTATGAGTGCTTAAAGAGTGAGACATACCTTAAGTGCTATGAGCACATGTTGAGGCCTATGAATGGTATTGAAAAGTGTCCTGAGAGTGATAAACCAGTGTTGCTACCACCACCACCAAGAGTTGTGAAGGGAAGATGACGCGCCCCGAACCGTGGTCCTACTTGGCCCCACGCTCGAAAAACGCTCTGAAGACGCCTTTATTAAAAAAAAAAAAATTCAAAATGTCCTTTCTAAAATTTATCACTTTCAAAAACCTGTTTAATGAAAAGAACTTTCAATCACAACCCATTTGAGGTAAAACCATTTACTTCTACTTCAAACTCCAACTAGACAATCATTTACAAACCATACTTAACTTCTTTACAAACCAAGGAGCATAGTTCCCAAAATGAAAAATATTTACAATCCTTAAAAAGTTCAAACTTCATAACATACATCAACTCTAGGAATACTACCCAAAGTTATACATTCCTTAAAAAGTTCAAACTTCAAAACAATCCCAACTAGGCGCCATCTCGGTGATCAACGTGTTCTAGCCCCTGGCTCGGCTCTATCTAAGAAAGCAATAAAAGGACGGGGTGAGAAAAATCTCAGCAAGTTATTATATATGCAACAATATGATATGCAATCACATTAGGAAAGCATATAACATCAAATCATCATATATATCACATTCTTATCACACAAAGAAAGATATATATATATATATATATATATATATATATATATATATATATATATATATATATATATATATATATATATATATATATAACACATAAATGCAATAATGTAACACTTAGAAGGATACTGAGCCAAGGTTTCATCCTCAAAAGGATATCACGATCTGAGCAGCATCAACAGCTAAAGTCATACCCAATAGTGCAACTAGACTACCCTTGAGCTAGTTTACTACCCCCAAACCATGGCCAATGGCTGGGAAAACAGGGAACCAGTGTATGGATTATAACGAACTCGGCTCGGTGCCATTATAAATCCCATAACACTGTCCAACAAATAAGTACCAGCTGGACTTTCAAATATAAGCACCGTAATCACTACTTGCTTAAACAACCAATGGATGATTCCAAAGTAGGGAACCATACCAATATAGCATATCAAAATGATAGCAAAATGATAACAAGTATCAATCACAAGTAGCACTAAGGCCAAACCATCCTTGAACCAATTCAATTAAACTTAGGATTCCAAAGTAGGGAACCCTAATCAAGCCCATTATAAAGATGTCAAACCAATGTAAAAGGTGCAAAACATAAGGTATACACACGTATAATAACCATTCAAGGATGTAACTTCAATCATATGATGATAATAAACAAGTTAGGTTCAATGGTTTCAACCTACTTTAACCAAACATTTAAACATCTTCCAATTATCACAATTAGTATGTTAAGACATCATGTTGCTGTTCATATGTTGTACTTTGATCATAGTGTTCAATTGGTTGAAATCTAGGCTATCTAGTTGAACCTACATTGTTTTGAAAACATTTCAACAAAACTGGCCAGGGCACGACTCGTGGCCCTTTTACCCCCCTCTGATATAGTCGTCCAAGCTAAGGCACGACTGGGCATGACTACTAGGCACGACTCGTGCCATAGGGCACGACTCGTACCTTCAGCAGAACTTCAGGTTCAGTGCTGAAACATCAGCAACTTAAAAGGAAAGAAAAATATAATAACTTACCTGAAATTAATTTAAAACTTGAAAAACTTTAATCGGATGGAAATGTGCTCCTTCTTCTCCCGAACACAACAGAACGAATGGATCGCCGAAGAGATTTTTCTAGAATAAATGGGAGATTTTTAAGTAGAAAAACTAGGTTTTGGTTTTGGTCCAAGGGTTTTGATCTGGCAAGGCTTTTGGAAAAGAATGAAGCTTCTTCATTAAACAAAATGAGAAGAGATAAACATTAAGAATTTCCACTTAGGCTCCTTTACCTATTAACCCATTCAAACTTAAAATCCTTAGGTTATACACTTTACACTTAAGCACCTTGAAAATTATAATAAAATGTCTAGTTAAATTTTCTAATATTATCAATTCACTACTCTCTCCTAATATTTTCAATGAGACATTAATGAATTATTTTTAATTTATTCCTATATTTAAAATAGCATATAAGTTATAACATACTAACTAACACATAATTGCTACCAAATAATTGCAAAACATATTAATAAATGAAATGCACTCAAAATATATGATTAAGCATTACTCAAAATAAAACTTAGGATTAGGGTCGTGACATTCACTCCCCCTAAAAGAAAAATTCGACCCGAAATTTAAATTGACTTACCACAAATATCAAACAACCAAGGGTATTTCCGCTCCATTTCTTCCCAGAGCTCCCAAGTAGATTCTTCCACGTCGTGGTTCCTCCAAACAACTCTCACGAGTGGAATACTCTTATTTCTCAGTTCTTGCACTTTGGTATCAATAACTTGAACCGGCTGCTCCACGTAAGACATATCCGGCTCTATATCCTTGGGAATCCTCGGCAATACATGAGAAGGATCATACACATACTTCCGAAGCATGGAAACATGGAACACACTATGCATTTTCCCAAGAGATGAAGGCAAATCAAGATGATACGCAAGATTTTCAACCCTTTCCAAAATCTCAAAAGGACCTATGAACCTCGGAGCTAACTTACCCTTCTTACCAAACCTCTTAATCCCCACCTTAGGTGACACTCTCAAGAACACAAGGTCTCCCTTCTGAAACTCAAGGTCTCGTCACCTCTGATCCGTATAGCTTTTCTGTCTACTCTGGGCTGTCTTCAATCGGTCCCGAATAATCTTCACCTTCTCAACTGAGTCTTGAACCATCTCAACACCCCAAATTTTGGCTTCTCCAACTTCATCCCAACAAATCGGAGATCTACATTTCCTCCCATACAAGGCTTCATAAGGGGCCATCTCTATACTCGATTGATAGCTATTGTTGTAAGAAAACTCAACAAGAGGCAAGTGAACGTCCCAAGAATCCGAGAAATCAACAGAAAAAGCTTTCAACATATCTTCAAGAATCTGAATGGTTCTCTCGGATTGGCCATCTGTTTGAGGATGGAATGCCGTACTGAATCTCAAATCTGAACCCAAAGCCTTTTGCAACGCTTGCCAAAATCTGGAAGTAAATCTAGGATCACGGTCCGACACAATGCTAACCGAAACTCCGTGCAATCTCACTATCTCCTGAATATACAACTTCGCAAGTCTCTCCATCGGATAACAAATGTCAATAGGTAGAAAATGAGCGGACTTCGTCAATCTATCCACAATCACCCAAACGGCGTCATGATTCCTACTCGTACGAGGCAGTCTCGTGACAAAATCCATGGTAATATGCTCCCACTTCCATTCCGAAATCTCTAACGGCTGAAGCAACCCGGCTTGTCTTTGATGCTCTGCTTTAACTTGCTGACACGTCAAACACTTTGACACATAATCTGCTATTTCCCTCTTCATATTATTCCACCAAAAGTGTTGCTTCAAATTTTGATACATTTTCGTACTCCCGGGATGAATGGTATACTTGGATTTATGGCCTTCATCTAAAACTTGGCGCTTCACATCATCAAGATTTGGCACACACAATCGGCCTCTAAAAGTCAACACGCCATCGGGACTAAGAGAGAACTCCTTGAAATTTCCATCCACTCTCTTATCCACAATTTTCTTCAACTCTAAATCACCCTTTTGACCCTCCTCTATTCGTTGAATCAAGCTTGGTAAGGCACTAACATTCGAGAAGATAGCTCCATGCCTCGACTCTCGGGGACACCAATCTCGAGCGTCCTCCAACATCTTCCATTCACGAACCATCAATGAAGTGACATAAGATTTTCTACTAATAGCATCCGCCACCACATTTGCTTTGCCCGGATGATAGGAAATAGTACAATCATAATCTTTCAAAATCTCTATCCATCTCCGCTGCCTATTGTTCAACTCCTTTTGCGAGAAAAGGTACTTCAAACTTTTATGATTCGTGAAGATCTCTAACTTCGCTCCATAAAGGTAATGCTTCCATTTGTGAAAGGCAAAGACGATAGCTGCAAGCTCCATATCATGAGTCGGATAGTTCTTCTCACAAGAAGTCAACTTCCTCAAGGCATAAGCGATAACCTTCCTATTTTGCATCAATACACACCCCAAACCTTCCTTCGAAGCATCACAATAAATCACTAACCCATCATTCCCATTTGGCAAAACAAGGATAGGTGCCGAGGTCAACCTCTTCTTCAATTCCTCAAAACTAGCTTGACACTTCTCATTCCACACAAAAGGAATATTCTACCGAGTCAACTGAGTCAACGGAGTAGCAATCTTTGAAAACCCTTTCATGAATCTTCTATAATACCCGGCTAACCCCAGAAAACTCCGAATCTTGGTGACGATTTCTGGCCTCTTCCAACTAACCACGACTTCAATCTTAGAAGGATCAACTGAAATTCCATTCTTGGACACAATATGGCCTAGGAAAGAAACCTCCTTAAGCCAAAATGCACACTTACTAAACTTGGCAAATAACTTCTTATCTCGTAGCACCTCCAACACCATTCGCAAATGTTGTTCATGCTCCTCCCGAGATTTAGAATAAACCAAAATATCATCAATAAATACAACAACAAAAGTATCCAGATAGGGTTTGAAAACCCGATTCATTAAATCCATGAACACAGCTGGAGCATTCGTTAAACCAAAAGGCATGACAATGGATTCAAAATGTCCATACCGAGTACGAAGAGCTGTCTTGGAAACATCCTCCGGACGAACCTTCAATTGATGATACCCGCTTCTCAAATCAAGCTTCGAAAAGACTGTCGCACCTTGAAGTTGATCAGTAATTTCTCATTTGTCAACTAAACTACTAAAAACACGATTAACTCTGGCGACCACCAATTCCGGCGACCTCCCCGGCGACTACTAACTCCGGCGACCTCTGCGGCGACCAAACAACTGAGAACCTAACTTATCAGTAAGTTCTCAATTGTCAACTAAACTACTAAAAACACGATCAACTCCGGTGAACACCAACTCCGGCGACCTCTCCGGCGATCAAACAACTGAGAACTTAACTTATCAATAAGTTCTCAGTTGTCAACTAAACTACTAAAAACACGATTAACTCTGGCGACCACCAACTCCGGCGACCAAATAACTGAGAACTTAAATTATCAGTAAGTTCTCATTTGTCAACTAAACTACTAACACAATCAACTACGACGACCTAACAAATGAAAAATTAACTTATCAGTAATTTCTCATCCATCAACTAAACTAAACTATTTAACACAAGATCAACTCAGACATTTGCTTTAAAAATTCCTACGCTCCACTATATTATTTCTCACTACAAGAAAAAAAAAAGATCTTTACTGTCATTAATATAAATGACATTTTGTTAAAAAAAATAAAAATAGAATATGCATATTTGTTAGCATTTGGAGGAGGCATTAGAGTATTTTGATTTACTGACACTTAAAAAATCTAGTGGCATTTTATATTGCCATTAAATCGTCTTTAAATATCACTGTTGGGCCCTACGTTTTTAAATCAACTTATTTACAACTTGCATCAAACAACTTGGTACTAACAAACTTGAGTTGTTCTATTACAACTTGATCTTCTGCAGGTTGGAACATAGTTACGTTACCCTATTTTTCAGGGAACGTGTCAAAGGAAGTGAAGACCGATTCAAAGACGTCTCCTCAGCAACAGGTCGTTATCCCCTCCATCAACAAGAATGGCGAAGATATCTCAACTGATCAAACTCTATCCCGAGATTTTAGGCCCATTATTCTCTTTGTAATTAGCCGTTGTAGTGAGGTATAAAAGGGAAAACACTATATTTTTTTCACACACGTTCACTCTAGCCTAAGCTCCCTTTGAATATGCTCTTAGCTTTGTAATCACAAAAGCACTTAGTAAACTTCCGATCTAGCAGGTACCATGTGAGGACCCCGACCCGGAACCTACACGTGTCCCGAGCTGGAGCGTCCTCAAACTAACCCCAACTTGCCTAAACTTTTAAAAAAACTTTTATTTAACTTTCAAACATAAATATAACCATTTTAAAATAACTCCACTCCTTTCCACATTGGAGGAAGAGTTGACCAACCTTGAAAGTAGTAAACGATTTTAGTTACAAAAAGATGTCGATTATAAAATAAAATTAGATTTTATGAATACAACCCTTTTAAAAGAATTATACAACAAACACTTTCTACACCAACCTATACATAACCCGACAATTCCCAAAATACCACTTCTAAACTCCTTTCCGCCCTTACTTGGTCGGTCCACCTGTCTCGGGATCTAAAAACATTAAAGGGAGAGGGGTGAGAATAAATCTCAGCAAGCTATTATGAATGCATCAATATGCCAAATAAGGTGCAACACATAACAAGTCACATATAACACATTGGAAAAGCTGTAAACACCTTACATTACCTTGGTTTACCTTTTCCCGTCTGAACAATAGTCGTACAACATTGGGTATAATAATACTCCAATCTTACAGTGAGCTGCTTAAGCAATACTCACATCTTATAAGACCCATTTTTCAGGGAACCAAATAAGATAGTAGCAACTCTGTAAGGCTTTTGGCTCAATACAGATGCTATACCCCAACCTGTGGCCACAGGAGGGGACGGCCACAGATATAACATAATCCGATCACATTAGGTCACACTTCCATAATTGATCGTATTATGTTATACCCCCAAACATCAGCTGATTAACACATTATCAAGCACATAATAGTTACTTGAAATATAATCCACAAAGGGGATAAGCAACATAGCAACATGGTAAAATATACTCATGTTCAATCAATATCATAGTACAACATTTATGTAATATACTAAGCATAAGACCAACCATGAATAGGTACTCAAGTGAAGTAATAAAGTATCAACCGTTACGCATACTTAGACAATATTCAATAATAAATGATCTCTATAAGGATCCAAGTTAACTTTACCAAGTGAAAGTCATTACACAACCTCAGATAACATTCATAAAAGTTCACGATCTACTTCCCAAGTTCGAATCATATTGGTGAAGTACTAATCAAGCTTAACAACCGTTTTCCGGACAATGATCCATATTATAAGGTCCCGATAAAGATTCAAGTTAAATCTATTAAGTTGTAGTCACAATGCTTAAGTGGCCCAAGTCCTACTTTAATCTAAGTTGAGAAGGTTTGATTCATATCCGAATGTGATTAGGTTCCATTAATCTATAGTGGTTAGGAGTCATGCCACTAGGTTGTTGGTAAATCAGTAAGAAAAGAGACTAAGGAGGATCTGGCATTGTGGGCGACCGCCCATGCCACTTGGGCGACCGCCCAAGTGGTTCTCAAAAACAACCCAAGTTGCTGCCCTCTTGGGCGACCGCACATATCCTCTTGGGCGACCGCCCAAGAGGGATTTCCAAGCCTACACATTTCTGTCTAGATGGGCGGCCGCTCATCACCACTTGGGCGACCGCCCAAGGCTCCTATCCAGCAAGATTAATCTCCAAACCCTTGTTTACCTAGGTTCTTTTCCTTTCTTTAAATCTCCCTAACTATTATGATTACCAAAAGAATTTCCTCATTTACAACCTTATCCTAAATCCTTTAAACCCAAAATAACATAATCCTAGATTATTTTCCACAAGATTTCCCAACCCATTTTATCAACTCATTTCAAGTAAATTCTCTAAAATTAACTCAACCCATTTCTTTCATTCTAAATCAACTTCTAAGAACAAGAGCATCATTTTATTTCATTTATCAATTCTCCAACTTCAAGAGAGTTCCCAAGCATTTAAACAACTATTCTTCATAACAAGAACAACCATAAAGAGTTCATGAACATTTAATGAAGAGAAGGGTCATAATAACTCACCTTAGCCAATACAAGATGGAATGATGATTTTCTTGGTTTGATGAACTCCCCTACATGGTCCAAGCACAAAAGTACAACTCATTTTGAAAATGGAGAAGAAATGAGTTTAGGAGGATCTTGGGGGATGAGGCTTTCCATGGCTTCCATGGGAAGTGTAAGAAGGAAAATAATGAAGAAAGATGAAGGTGAATAGAAGGAGTAGGGGAAGAGTGAAGGGGAGTATGGGAGGTATGGGAAGAGTGTAAGAAAAGTAAGGGGGTAAGGGGGGGGGTCCTCACCTAGGAAGTAAGAGGGGAGGGTTTTAAGGGATTTGGTTCCCCTCCCAATTATCCAAGGCTTTCACATTTAAATTAAATCCCCTTTTTCCCAATTATTTATTCTACCCAATTTAACCTCCTCTTACTCTTTATTTATTTTCTATTTTTTTATCTCTTTCCTAGAACATTATGTTATTTCCCTATCATTTTATCTTAATATAAGAAATCAAGTATATAAAACGAACACATAATTTTTTAACAATAATATTAAAATCACACAATATGATGTTAAATTAGTGCCTAGGGTTAGGGTCGTTACACTCACTCCCCCTTAAAGAAAATTCGTCCCGAATTTGACTGTCACTTACCTAACTGATCAATCCGCCTCGGTTACATGTATACCTCAGACTTCCATTCCCAAATAGTCTCTTCAAGGTTGATTCTTACCCAAGATTCTAATTCCATTAATGATACGATATTACAACTTAGTTTTCCAAGAATACCTTACAATATCACTAACCCGAATTTTCACGACCTCAATAACTACATAAATAAATAAAAGTATTACAACTTATGTCACCAAATACATTACAATATTGCATTTAAAACTTTAAATAATCTATAAGCTGCTCTAAGCCAGTCTATGAGTCAAATCACCAACCTTTTTCAAAACTTCAAATGGATTAACAAACTTTGGCGCCAATTTACCTCAGGCCTTGCTTCTCCAACCTCACCCCAACAAATTAGAGATCGATATTTTCTTCCCTAACAACGCCTCATACGGTTTTATCTCAATGCTAGAATAATAACTGCTATTATACGCACCCATTCACTGGTAATCATACGTCCTATCGACTACAAAAATCCATTGTACATGCCCGTAGCATATCCTCAATAATAAGTAATGATTCCTCAAATTTTCACAAAGTTAAACTCAATAGCATCCATACATTCCAAAAAGGATCTTCCAAATTGATGTCTATCCAATCCATTTAATACTATGGGGTTTATACAATCAAACTATCTCCTAACATATATGAGGACTTGATCAAAGAATCTCATCACTATATTCCTATATAATGAGTAGGAACTACAAATCAACTTTCTATAAACAAAACAACATACCCCTTTACTTTCAAAGTGCTCAATCACAAAATCCATCGTGATAATATTCTCAAGTTCAGTCTAAAATTCTAAATGTCCTAACAAATCTTCCAACGTCAAAATTCTATTTCCACATTTGTGCTAAAACCACCTTATGTCTCGACTCACTTGAAATGAGTTAGTTCAATTATCTTATCCGCAGTTCTCATAATACAACATTAAACAATTGCCCATGGAATAATAAATATGGACATGCTAATCATACCCTGATTCTACGAACGGAATACTGGTCAACTATTTATCACGATTCAATGTTCCAATTATGTTCAGGTCCAGTGACAGATCAACATTCAAATTAAATGGTTGGCCGCCCACAATGGAGCCGATCCAACTCCAATACAAAACCCAAGTCTACTGCGACCGTCACATTAATAACCCCACAATTTATCAAGTCATTTCTCGGATCGAAACTTTAATACAATCAATCATTATAGGGGAACTAGGTTGCCTTTCCACTTGTTTCTTTACAAATTATAACTTTAGAATACCAAGTCTTTCTAAAATTTACAACATCTTTCAGAATTACAAAGATGGATGAAAAGAGATCCCGTGAGACTCGAATGGTTTATTTATTTAAAACTGTCCCATACCAGTTTTAATTAACTAAACCACTCACAATTTTAAGAGATTTTCAAAAGATTGATAAGCTAATAAAATAACTCGAGTGATTTAATTATCTACAACCGTCCCATACCAGTGGTAGATAGTTTAAATTACTCACAGATTTTAATGTACACAAAAACGGTTTACTGACCTTATTAAATCAACTATCCTCGAAGGGAACAATTGCTCATACCAAAGTTCAACACACACTTCCAATTTTTAAAACACATTTAAACAATTCCAACATAATATTTTTGTTTGACCTCTATTTATAGTATAGCCACCACTCATAATATTTATACTTAATTAAATTCTCTTATAAGAAAACACAATCTCGCAATACTATTACTATCTCCGATAAATAACACTAAAACAATCATTAAGATTATAAACTAGGTAAATCATCCTCAATTCAATAATTCCTCAAGTTGTATATTCAACACTTTTACTTAATTTGAGTCATCTATTTCCTACCTTTAATATTGGTATTGTACTTAGTAACAATGTCATGCATACCTCCAGTTTCCGGTCAATTACCATGATTTCCTAATAAGAAAATATAATTGGAACTCTCATAGATCAATCATCCCCAAATTGTGATTAAACATTAACGGTGTAAACTAACTTACCTCTCGATAACCATCAACAACTAAAAATCCGCATAACGCCAATCTCTCATAAGCATCACACCAATCTCTTATATTAGTCACGCAACTAAGTCAACATATATGGTGTAATTATCCTAAAGTATCCTGTCTTCCAATCATATTTATCCCCATTTTATATTCTCAACTAATGATAATCGTTTCTCAAAACAAACCTTATACATATATTATCAATTCCTGAAGTTGATCCTATAAGTCACCAGTAACTACATCTATTATACTTCCTCACATTTACCCTAATTACTTCTCCATAAATAATACACAACTACAAATCAAAACGGTCATACTAGATACAAATGTTGTCTTAAGTATATCCCTACAACAATTATTCACTGTAATTGGAACACCCCGAAAATTCAATTAATAACCATTGAGTATCCTACTAGTTTCTAAAATCAGTCATACAAATTATCAACAAGTGATAACGAATACTTATTCTTCACAGTTATTAATTTGAGATCTCTCTAATCTATAGATAACCACCAAGTATCATCTTTTCTAAATATTGTACTAATTTATCCTTACGGGGATTCGCTAAGCTAATTATCTTCTTTATCAAATAATTTCCCAAGTTGAATTATCAGTTCCATCATCCCAATTAGTGTTCTCTATCTAGGGATCCGAATACCAAAATAATACCTTATATCAACTCAAAGCCTCAATATCCTGGCATGATACCTGATGGAAACCCGAAACTCACATAGGAAGCACCACTTAGTCAACTTATAGGGTGATATTACCTACAAGAATATCTGATTTTCTATTCGATTTAGTAGCAAAACACAATCAATCTCTTCTTAGAGAATATACTTATAACACATAAGGCAATTTTAGGTCAGTTCTATAAGGATTCGTACTCGCGATATTTTATAACCCATATAATTCCACTTAGACTATCACTTTCAACACTAGTCTCATATATCTAGTCTCCACCATGAGACACCAATGTATAAATACTCACGCAAGTTATACAACCATAAATCACTCTTAATTAGGCCATATACCTAACCTCAACTAAGAGCTCACCAATTCAATTACCACCGGTACATGAGATAATTCAAGTGTCTTTTAATCAATTATAACACATAACCCAATAACCTTCACATTCTTTAGGCCATACTTTCGACATTTACGCATATATGACATAATAGCAATTAGTGACTTATCCGCCTCAACCACACACGGAGACAAATCAAACATAGATAAGGAGACTCACTTCTTGCGACAGTCCTCCCTAAACACAACAACTACTCAATCAATTCAAGTCGATATAACAATAATTCACGGATTGGTATATTTACCATATCCACCGGCAATCCATGCCCACTTAACCACAACTACCATGATAATCAAGGATGATTCGAGGTACTCTCCCATCGGAGTAGAACCTCCAGTACATAAGGCAACTCTCGGGCCATTTATGCAAATAAAAAAAAACGAAATGTAATGCCACATGAAAACGAAATAAACGGGGATTTATAAAAGTATGATCCCTAACTCCGAAGACAGGTAATATACCTCAAATGATTGTGGAGGAATCTATCTCTCCATATTGCTCACATTTCATTGATCCTTTGGTTGGTCATTATTATTTTCTGTCATTGGACAAATTCCTGCATTAAACACTCGACGTAAGTTATCGCACACTCTCACTCAGCTAGACTCTACCCGAGAACTCTAACCGAGCTCTGATACCAACTGTGAGGACCCCGACCCGGAACCTACACGTGTCCCGAGCTGGAGCATCCTCAAACTAACCCCAACTTGCCTAAACTTTTAAAAAACTTTTATTTAACTTTCAAACATAAACATAACCATTTTAAAATAACTCCACTCCTTTCCACATTGGAGGAAGAGTTGACCAACCTTGAAAGTAGTAAACGATTTTAGTTACAAAAAGATGTCGATTATAAAATAAAATTAGAGTTTATGAATACAACCCTTTTAAAAGAATTATACAACAAACACTTTCTACACCAACCTATACATAACCCGACAATTCCCAAAATACCACTTCTAAACTCCTTTCCGCCCTTACTTGGTCGGTCCACCTGTCTCGGGATCTAAAAACATTAAAGGGAGAGGGGTGAGAATAAATCTCAGCAAGCTATTATGAATGCATCAATATGCCAAATAAGGTGCAACACATAACAAGTCACATATAACACATTGGAAAAGCTGTAAACACCTTACATTACCTTGGTTTACCTTTTCCCGTCTCGAACAAATAGTCGTCTGAACATTGGGTATAATAATACTCCAATCTTACAGTGAGCTGCTTAAGCAATACTCACATCTTATAAGACCCATTTTTCAGGGAACCAAATAAGATAGTAGCAACTCTGTAAGGCTTTTGGCTCAATACAAATGCTATACCCCAACCTGTGGCCACAGGAGGGGACGGCCACAGATATAACATAATCCGATCACATTAGATCACACTTCCATAATTGATCGTATTATGTTATACCCCCAAACATCAGCTGATTAACACATTATCAAGCACATAATAGTTACTTGAAATATAATCCACAAAGGGGATAAGCAACATAGCAACATGGTAAAATATACTCATGTTCAATCAATATCATAGTACAACATTTATGTAATATACTAAGCATAAGACCAACCATGAATCGGTACTCAAGTGAAGTAATAAAGTATCAACCGTTACGCACACTTAGACAATATTCAATAATAAATGATCTCTATAAGGATCCAAGTTAACTTTATCAAGTGAAAGTCATTACACAACCTCAGATAACATTCATAAAAGTTCACGATCTACTTCCCAAGTTCGAATCATATTGGTGAAGTACTAATCAAGCTTAACAACCGTTTTCCGGACAATGATCCATATTATAAGGTCCCGATAAAGATTCAAGTTAAATCTATTAAGTTGTAGTCACAATGCTTAAGTGGCCCAAGTCCTACTTTAATCTAAGTTGAGAAGGTTTGATTCATATCCGAATGTGATTAGGTTCCATTAATCTATAGTGGTTAGGAGTCATGCCACTAGGTTGTTGGTAATCGCAAGAAAAGAGACTAAGGAGGATTCGGCATTGTGGGCGACCGCCCATGCCACTGGGCGACCGCCCAAGTGGTTCTCAAAAACAACCCAAGTTGCCGCCTCTTGGGCGACGCACATATCCTCTTGGGCGACCGCCCAAGAGGGATTTCCAAGCCTACACATTTACTGTCTAGATGGGCGGCCGCTCATCACCACTTGGGTGACCGCCCAAGGCTCCTATCCAGCAAGATTAATCTCCAAACCCTTGTTTACCTAGGTTCTTTTCCTTTCTTTAAATCTCCCTAACTATTATGATTACCAAAAGAATTTCCTCATTTACAACCTTATCCTAAATCCTTTAAACCCAAAATAACATAATCCTAGATTATTTTCCACAAGATTTCCCAACCCATTTTATCAACTCATTTCAAGTAAATTCTCTAAAATTAACTCAACCCATTTCTTTCATTCTAAATCAACTTCTAAGAACAAGAGCATCATTTTATTTCATTTATCAATTCTCCAACTTCAAGAGAGTTCCCAAGCATTTAAACAACTATTCTTCATAACAAGAACAACCATAAAGAGTTCATGAACATTTAATGAAGAGAAGGGTCATAATAACTCACCTTAGCCAATACAAGATGGAATGATGATTTTCTTGGTTTGATGAACTCCCCTACATGGTCCAAGCACAAAAGTACAACTCATTTTGAAAATGGAGAAGAAATGAGTTTAGGAGGATCTTGGGGGATGAGGCTTTCCATGGCTTCCATGGGAAGTGTAAGAAGAAAAATAATGAAGAAAGATGAAGGTGAATAGAAGGAGTAGGGGAAGAGTGAAGGGGAGTATGGGAGGTATGGGAAGAGTGTAAGAAAAGTAAGGGGGTAAGGGGGGGGGTCCTCACCTAGGAAGTAAGAGGGGAGGGTTTTAAGGGATTTGGTTCCCCTCCCAATTATCCAAGGCTTTCACATTTAAATTAAATCCCCTTTTTCCCAATTATTTATTCTACCCAATTTAACCTCCTCTTACTCTTTATTTATTTTCTATTTTTTTATCTCTTTCCTAGAACATTATGTTATTTCCCTATCATTTTATCTTAATATAAGAAATCAAGTATATAAAATGAACACATAATTTTTTAACAATAATATTAAAAGCACACAATATGATGTTAAATTAGTGCCTAGGGTTAGGGTCGTTACATACCAAAACCTCCCGGGGTTTTATGCCGGCGAACAAGTTGTTCAAGGGCTTTCCCTAGTCAACAAACAACTTGTGTCCATTTCTATTCAACTTGATAATCATTGTACCTTGATTCATACCACTTTAGTCATTTTTCTTGTCGCTCGAGATACTTGTTGAAATTTGACCAAAACAATTTGGCGCCGTCTGTGGGAAACTTTGATTATTTGCGTAGAAATGGCCAATCCACCGTCCGGAAGTCAAGGTGAGAGGAGTTGGCCGCTTCCTGTTTCCGGCACCCCAGGCAATCCATCTTTGAATGCGGAAGCTGTCAATTTGGAGATATTATCCAACATGGCCGATATGTTGAAGAAAGTGAATGATCGGTTGGATGGTCAGGAGCATACGAACGCCATGATATTCAATGCCATTGATAGCCTGCATAAAGGGAAGCAAGTCGAGACTCAAGTATCTACTCCATTTTCACCTTTACTTCCCAGATCTTTGTTTGGTGCAGGTACAGGACCAAGCCATTTCGGAGATATCCCTATGTCCAATGCTTTGCCAGCAGAAAGTACTATCGTGACGTCCATTCCAATTGAGCAACCAAGATTCAGCTTTCCAGCTAGTCAACCTGTGTTGTCATCTTGCTACACCTATGCTACACCCTCAATGGGGCAAACAGGGAGTTTCTTTAATGCTTTTGATACTTCTGCATCTCAGTTTAATAACAATCCTCTTTTCACGGAGAGTCAACTTGTTAAGGAAATGCAGACTATAAAGGATTTGCTTCGGAGCATACCTGGAGTCAATGTACCATACCACCAAGTTTCTCCAACTTGCTATAATGAATCTCGTTTTGTTCCAGCAATAGCTAGTGTGGAGATCCCAAAGAAGTTTTCAGTCCCTCATATGAAGAAGTATGATGGAAGCACCGACCCAGCAGAGCATGTGTTGCTGTATCAGGAATCAATGAATATTATAAGTATTCCCCCTATTTTTAGAGAAGCATGTTTTTGCAGGGGTTTTGGCTTAACTTTGTCAGGACCAGCCTTAAAATGGCTAACAGGACTTCCTCTAAACTCTATTTCTTCTTATGCTCAACTTGTCAATATGTTTATCAATCAGTTTTCATGCAATAGGGCATTTGACAAGTTGACTAGTGACCTTTATAGAATTGTGCAACAGCCTAACGAAAGTCTTAAAGAGTATTTGCACAGGTTTAACAAGGAGGCGGTGACTATACCCAACTTGGATGTATCCACAGCTACGAAAGCATTCAGTATAGGCCTGAAGAAGAGATCTCTATTCTATAACGAGTTGGTGATGACTCCTGCGAAACAACTTGAAGAAATCAGGACCAGAGCCTTGCCTTTCATCAGATTGGAGGATGACACTGCAAATGGGAAGTCAATCGGGAGGACTCCTACTCCTCTATTTGAACCCTCTCGACGTAAAATCGGATTCCCATCACTATAAGTCTAACAGGCAAACCCCTGTTAAATACGAATCTTCTAGAGTTCATTTTGTAGATGATGATCAAGAGGGAGATGATAATGATTATCCAAAAATTTCTGAATACTGCTTTTCTGTGGACATTGCAGGAATTCTGTGTGCCATGGGAAATCTTGGAGATAAAGCAAGGTGGCCCAAGAAGAGTGACCAGTCAACAACTTGGAAGGACAAGTCCAAGTGGTGCGCATTTCATGAGGATTTTGGGCATACCACTGAGAATTGTTTTGCCTTAAGAAAGGAGATTGCTCATTTGCTGTCCAAAGGTCTTCTTAAAGATTTGTTGGGCAAGAAGAGGGTCAGAAGCGAGTCTAAAGAGCCCGATTCGGGAGCAATCTGCACCGAGAAAGTTGCACCTCCTCCAGCCACCAAGGTAGTAAATGTCATTTCAGGTGGATCCCATATTTGCGGCACAACTTACTCTGCAGCCAAGCGTCATGCCAAGAGTTCTAAAGAGGATCAGTCAGAATTGCCCTCAAGGCGTCGTGACTTCACAGATGGTCAAGTTATCTCCTTTGAAGATGAAGATAAAGACAACACGTTGGACCCCCATCATGATGGTCTAGTTGTTCAGGTGCAGATTGCCAATTGTGTGGTCAAGAGAATTCTGATTGATGGCGGTAGCTCGGTCAACATAATCTTCACTCATGCTCTTGAAGATATGGGCATTCCTTTATCTGAAGTTGTGAAGAATTCATACGTGCTGGTAGGGTTCAGTGGTGAGATAAAGCAAACAGTCGGGGAAATCAAGTTGCCTATCTATTTGGAGGGTATGAATGCTATGGAAAGGTTCTGTGTGATCGAATGTTCTTCCTCGTACAATGTCATTTTGGGAAGACCTTGGATCCACAACATGAAGGCCGTGCCGTCGACTTATCACCAATGTGTCAAATTTCCAACACCTTGGGGTGTAGCCAAATTGAAGGGGAATCAGCAAGTTTCTAAAGAATGTTACAAGGTTAATATGAAAGCAAGTTCGATTCCTCGTCAAGCATAGCAATTAAAGAAAAAGGCCCAGGATGTTCTTGAAGCAGTGGAGCATGAGACGAAAAATGTTCCTGTTGATGAGTCGAATCCTGAGGCCCAAGTACAAGTTGGTATAGACCTTCCATCCGAAATTGAGGAAGAGGCGATTGAGTTCTTAAGAAGTCAGAAATGTTGTTTTGCATGGAAGCACGAGGACATGACAGGAATAAGCAAGGACATCATTACTCACAAGTTGAACATAGATCCAACCATCCGTCCTGTTCATCAGAAAAGAAGGAAGTTTGCTCAGGAGAGGAACCAGATCATAAAAGACGAAGTTGAGAGGCTTTTAAAGTCCAATATGATCAGAGAAGTTCAATATCCAAGGTGGTTAGCCAATGTTGTGGTGGTAAAGAAGAGGAACGGCAAGTGGCGAGTATGCGTGGACTTCACAGACTTGAACAAGGCCTGCCCGAAGGATCCATTCCCTCTTCCTCATATTGATTCTCTAGTTGATGAGACAGGTGGCCACGATATCTTGACGTTCATGGACGCGTCTTCAGGGTACCAACAAATTCAAATAGAGCCCTCGGACCAAGAAGATACGGCATTCATGACCCCGGAAGGTATATATTGTTACATTTCTATGCCATTTGGTCTTAAAAATGCAGGGGCAACTTATCAGAGGCTGGTGAACAAGATGTTCAAAGATCAACTTGGCAAGACGATGGAAGTCTATATAGACGACATGGTAGTAAAGTCCAAGCATATTGAAGATCATGTAGAACACCTTGCTAAGGCGTTCAACATCTTGAAAGCTTTCAACATGAAGCTCAATCCGGCAAAGTGCAACTTTGGTGTTAGAGCAGGTAAATTCTTGGGCTATATGGTAACCAAGAGAGGAATTGAAGCCAGTCCCGAGCAGATTAAAGCCATTCCCAACTTGGAGTCCCCTAGGAATATCAAAGACGTCCAAAGGTTAACAGGTAGAGTAGCTGCTTTGAATAGATTTATATCTAAATCATCTGATAAGTGCAGGTTATTCTACGAATTATTAAGAAAGAATAAACTCTTCCAATGGACTGACCAACATGAGGCAGCTTTTAAGCAACTTAAAGAATATTTGGTGACGTCACCTCTACTTGCCAAACCAGAACACGGTGAGAACCTTTATTTATATTTAGCTGTATCTGAAAATGCTGTTAGTGCAGTATTGGTGAAAGAAATCCAAGGTGAACAACATCCTGTTTACTATGTAAGTAAGTCTTTATTAGATGCTGAAACAAGGTACTCTCATCTTGAGAAGTTAATTTTAGCCTTAACTACTGCTGCTACTAAACTGCGTCATTATTTCGAAACACATTCTATAACTGTTAGAACTAATTATCCTGTGAGAAATGTGTTGAGAACTCCAGAGATGTCAGGCAGGTTGGCCAAGTGGTCGGTCAAGTTGAGCACGTATGACATCTCATATGAGCCAAGAACGGCCATCAAATCTCAAGCCCTAGCCAACTTCGTAGCTGACTTTAGTCCAAGTTTGCAGCCCGAGGTGGAACTGGAAGTACAACAACTTGAAGGTAAGACAATTCCAAGATTTTGGACACTGTTTACAGATGGAGCTTCAAATTCCAAAGGAATTGGCTTGGGAATAGTGCTGAAATCCCCTCAAGGTGATATCATACCTCAAGCTGTATCTTGTGAATTCAGTGCAACAAATAATGAAGCTGAGTATGAAGCCTTAATCATGGGTTTAACCACAGCTTTAAGTTTAAATATTACGCATATAAATGTATTTGTTGACTCTCAATTGCTAGCTAACCATTTTAATGGCAGTTATATGGCGAAGCATTCCAAGATGACTCTGTATCTCCAATATGTTAAGGCCTTAGCCTCAAAGTTCCTATCATTCTCTTTGGAACAGGTCCCTAGAGAAGAAAACACAGAAGCGGACGCATTAGCCAACTTGGGTTCAACTTGCAAATCAATGTTGCATACTAACATTCCCATTATTTATGTTAAGTTCTCGGCAATAGACCAAGTTGAGGAAATTCAAGAAGTTACTCAATCTAATGGGGCACAAGATACAGGTTCATCTTGGACCCATCCAATAATTGAGTTCCTTCAACTTGGAACTATTCCGCCAGATATTAAGAATCCTAGATCTTTTAAGATTCGTACTTCAACTTTCGTTTTAATGGATAATGTGCTATTTAAGAGATCTTTTGAAGGGCACTATTTAAGATGTATTGATAATGAACAAGTTGAACCGGTGTTGAAAGAAATTCATGAAGGAATATGTGGGAACCATTCTGGTGGCAAGGCATTGGCGTCAAAGGCCCTCAAGACAGGATACTATTGGCCAACCATGCGTCAAGATGCCATGAGCTATGTACAGAAATGTGATGCCTGCCAAAGACACAACAATATCTTGCATCAACTTGCTGAGCCTCTACATTCTATAGTCTCATCTTGGCCTTTCATGCAGTGGGGCATGGACATTGTGGGAAAGTTGCCTAAGGCTCCCGGAGGCAAAGTGTTCATGTTGGCATTAACCGATTATTTCTCAAAATGGATCGAGGCAGAAGCTTATGTATAGGTAAGAGATAAGGAGGTAATCTCATTTCTAAAGAAAAACATAATCAGCAGGTTTGGTGTGCCATCAGAGATTATATGTGACAACGGGTCACAATTCATAAGTAAGAAGACCAGGGATTTTTGTACTCGCTGGGGCATCAAGTTGATCATGTCTACCCCTGTCCATCCTCAAGCCAATGGTCAAGCTGAATCAAGCAACAAGTTGATCATCAACAACTTGAAGAAGCACCTAGATCAGAAGAAGGGAAAGTGGGCCGAAGAGTTACCACTTGTACTTTGGGCAGATAGGACCACTACAAAAGGGGCCACAGGTAGGACTCCATATTCTTTGGTATTTGGGGCAGAAGCTGTAATTCCAGTCAAGGTGACAATCCCAACAGCAAGGTATGGCTTGTTAACTCAAGATGAAAATAACCTGTTGCTAACCCAAGATTTAGATACAATTGATGAGATCAGGGATTTAGCCAAGATAAGGATGACAGCTTATCAACAACGGATTGCTAGATCGTATAACAAGAATGTCAAAATAAGAAGGTTCCAGGTTGGTGATTTAGTTTTGAGAAAAGTATTTCAAAATACAAGAGAATTAAATGCAGGTAAATTAGCTCCCAAGTGGGAAGGACCATATCTCATCGATGCTGAAGCTGGCAAGGGTGCATATTGGTTGTCAACCCCAAGTGGAGACAAAATCCCTAGGAGTTGGAATGCCATCCATTTGAAGCTTTATTTTATGTAAGTCCAGTTATTAACAACTAGACTTCTCAGGTATGATTTATTTTTGTTGTCAAATTCATTCACGTGTTTCAAGTTGTCAAGTTTTATTGAGAATCCTTACTAACTTAAGCATCGGAGGGGCGTTAGCTACGCTAACGCCCAACCCTAACATGAATTTGTTTTGCAAGGTATACAACTTGAACAAACGGAGTAGGCTCAATATGTTGACACGCCAGTACGGCTGATACTTGTTGGGACCTAAAGCTGGAGTAGGTCTAAGCATGTTAACAGGCCAGTATGGCTCCAACATGTTTAGACCTAGGAAAAAGAATTTCAACATGTTGACACGCCAGTACGGCTGATACGTGTTGAAACTCTAGCTGGAGAGGGATAGAACTTGTTGACACGCCAGGACGGCTGATGCTCGTTCTATCTCTTCAAACGGTTACCTCTGATCAAAGGTACAATTTACATATGGTTAAAAGATTTTCATCTTTTCTAACGAATTAAGGTTTTGACACCTTCGCCTGGGCGCACGATTTCACACTTATTCAAGTTGTGAACTACTGGTTGTAACATTTTCATGTTACCTTCTGTTTATAACATCAACATGTTATCTAATGAACAAGCAAGTGTTTTTGAAAAACCCAAAATACTTCTTTGAAACTTCAAAATGTTTTCAAAAGATTTTTTCAACTGAGGGACAAGTTGGATAAGCCAACTAACCCCTTAAAACCTAATAAAGCTTGGAGTACTAGACCAACCTAGTACCCCCAAATAGATTGTTTGGGCTCTTATGAGCCATTACATGCCAAAATAAACTTGTCTTGGGGACAGACCCCCCATTTTTCGTACATACCAACAGAGGTATGAAAAATAAAAGCAAAAAAAGAAATTGTTTTTGTTCTCCCATCCAACAAGCTCAAAAAAGTTTCAAATTGTTTTTAAACTTTGTGGCCTGCTGCCGCCGGTGGTACTGCTGACTCCTTCCCATGATCATTTTCTTCAACTTGAGCTACCACTATGGTACTCAAAGCCTTATCAGTGTCATCAATTAGAGTTTCGAGGGCCATTGAGTTCACCTCCTCTACATCTGTTGGTTCTCCCATGTGGTCTTCTAAAATTCTTCTCTCCTCCTCCAAGTTCCAAGTTGGGGCTTGTCCGTTCTTGTATTCCTCCATCAGTTAAATTCTGGCCTCTAGCAATGTCTTGGTAGCATTGAACTTGAAGTCCCCCTTTGCGGCTTCAAGCTCCTTCATATGAGCTTCGTTCTCAGCACGGACAACTTCCACTTCCTTCCCCAAATTCTCAAAGTCCTTCTTCAATTTCTCCACTTCACCAACATACTTGTTCGCTTCCTTCGTCAACCTCTCTACTTCATCAACACTTTTGGTGGCTTCCTTCCTTGATTCTCCAGCTTCATAACTGCATCTTGCCACCTTGATCTTCAGAGCATCAACATGGGCCATAATAGGACTCATAATTTCCTGCATAAAAGGAAGTGTTAATATTCTATCAACTCTTTGGTAAGGTTCAAGGTCTCTTCATTTTTACCTTATCAACAAAACTTGTTATCGCAGCTTTAAACCTCTCTCCTATTTTCACCATCTCCATATCCTCACTTGCGTCTGTGGCCTCAGCCTCCACCAATTTCCTCTTCTTTGCTTCCTCCTTCTTCTTGGAAACATTCACATTGGAGCTAGATGCCACAGACCTGGGAGTGGGAGGCTTGCTATCTTTCCTTGCAAAACTTTTTGCCCTAGCCTCAGCTAGTAGGTCTGCAGCACTCACAGTGTCTTTGGATCGAGTAGCTGCAAAAAAGGGGGTGTAGAATTAGAACAATATAAAGGAGTTGGAACAAATTGAAGATAGGCAAAACTCTAAGATCCTAGATTAACCTGTAGACATCTTGATAGGTTCAGATAAAGCTTCTTCAGGGTTAGTTTCTTGAGCTTCTTCAGGGTTAGTTTCTTGAGCTTCTTCAGGATTGATCTCTCCTTCTGGATCTGCAACAAACAAGACTGGCAATGCCTTGAAAGACCTCACTAGTGGAGCCAACTCGTAAATCTTTCTCACGTTCTCCTCTGTTTTATCCTTATGAGCAAAGAGCACACTCAGCTTAGCCACTAAGTCAAAGAAATTCAGGGAGTTAGTTAGCGGATTATTAAGAAGCATTATTAGAATAAGAAAAATTATCTATGACACCTTGAGACCTCCACTTGAAATTGGCACCCTCCTTTGACACCAGGGTACTCCTCCTCGCAAAAAAGAACTTATTCTTCCACCCTCTATCAGCGGGATCACTGTTATCATTCAAGAAAGGCTCCCTACCAGTCTTAATCCTAAAACCAAACCTCCCAAGACCAAATCCCCTAAACTCAGTTGTGTAGGCAAATTCCTCTAAACCCACTTCCAACTCTGTTTCCGCACTTAACCTAACTAGGGTTTGAAGGCATCTCCAACCTTGTGGCATGATTTGGGCGTAGTTAAGTTTTGAAGAAACAAAAAACTTGGTGATTAAAGTTGGAAAAGGAAATTTCAAGCCGATAACAAAGGGGTATTCAGGAAAGCATACCCATTCAGGAGAGAAGCATTCCGAAGTTAGGTCAGGGTGTGTGAAAAGTTCGGTTTCGTACGCCATAGCATGGTTTTTCTTGATAATTTCTAAGTTGGCCGCAGGAATCTTACATTTCTCCTTGTCCGGATTTTTCAACATGTTTTGGGTTAGAAAACCCTCAGGCAAACCCTCATCGCTCTCGATTAAATTCACCATCTTTTTCCTCCCCATTCTACGACTTAAGCAGGAAATCAAAGAGGAAATTGAAAAAGAAGTAAAAGACTCACCGGAAATTCCCACTTGATCCTCTCTCCGGTCTCCTTCCTCAGATTCTTCCTCTCGAAAATCTCCTTGAAAGTAACCTTTTTGATTTTGTGAAAGGGAGAGTTGTGAAGAGTCTTATTTATTATAGAAGTTGACAGCGGTTGGGAGTCAAAGACAATCATGACTTTTTGCTTTGGAAGTTACTCAAACCGTTCCATCAAAACCTTTTCATTTAAAAACCGCCGTACTTCATCTCCATTTTTGGCAAACTTTTTAAATCTTTTTGTCTCTTTATATTCTGCGTTTTTACGATTCAAAAAGTTTGGGGGCAATTGTTGGGCCCTACGTTTTTAAATCAACTTGTTTACAACTTGCATCAAACAACTTGGTACTAACAAACTTGAGTTGTTCTATTACAACTTGATCTTCTGCAGGTTGGAACATAGTTACGTTAACCCTATTTTTCAGGAAACGTGTCAAAGGAAGTGAAGACCGATTCAAAGACGTCTCCTCAGCAGCAACAGGTCGTTATCCCCTCCATCAACAAGAATGGCGAAGATATCTCAACTGATCAAACTCTATCCCGAGATTTTAGGCCAATTATTCTCTTTGTAATTAGCCGTTGTAGTGAGGTATAAAAGGGAAAACACTGTATTTTTTGCACACACGTTCACTCTAGCCTAAGCTCCATTTGAATACGCTCTTAGCTTTGTAATCACAAAAGCACTTAGTAAACTTTCGGTCCAGGCAGGTACCAAAACCTCCCGGGGTTTTATGCCGGCGAACAAGTTGTTCAATGGCTTTCCCTAGTCAACAAACAACTTGTGTCCATTTCTATTCAACTTGATAATCATTGTACCTTGATTCGTATCACTTTAGTCATTTTTCTTGTCGCTCGAGATACTTGTTGAAATTTGACCAAAACAATCACTAAGTTGTTTAGTGGCATCGCTCACTGGCCAAATGTTACTTACTTAAAAAATGCCATTAAATTGCAGTTAAGTGTCATAATTTAGTGATTCCAAATTCTATAATTATTTTAATATAAAAATATAAAAGTAGTCCGCCCCATGAGCCAAACAACCGTGGCTATAATTTAATTCCTAATAATGAAAAATTTAATGCTAGAATTTCTCTTTAGGCTCATCCGTGATCAACCAAAAGCAGACAGCTTAAGCTCAATCCAAAATAGTATTTATTTATATAAATCAATTTTATTCAACATTTATACCAATATACCACTTAGTAGAAAAGCTGAAATGAGATGGTGTAATTTCTTTGGACAATATAATTTTGTGCTAACTGAAAAGTAGAAGTTTCGGTATGAGCTTCTTTCATTCGCTTCGAAGATTCATTTTCTTTTGTAAATATAATTATAACATAGATAGAGGGTCCTAGTTAATTAGAAAACTAAGCTAACAAATCCCTATTTCACTGTCGGATTGGCTTTCATACTGTTCACTCACTCAAAGAGGATGACATATGTTTGGGATGGAAAATCACCTCCAGAGCATGTTACAACCTGGTACTACATCTTGACCCCCACATCTTGAGCTAACAACTTGGCAATGCAACATGAAAGCGAAGCAGTCATTATCCTATTTTTCAGGGGTCGTTGCTTAAGACCAGGTCAAAAGTCGTTAATACTCATTAAGACTTCGTCAAAACGGGTCTCCATCAACTTCCTACGGATTTCTTGGAGCAAAAAGAGGGATAACGTTAAACTTGTTATGTCCGTTACTTTTTCATGTCGTTTAAGTAGAATTAGGTCTACACATGTATACACACACCCACGTTAGCAACACTCATGAGACTGACTTTTATACTCCATCATCATCATACTAATAATATTCCATCATTCCGATGTTTTATGTCGGTGAACAAGTTGTTCAAGGTCTTTCCTCCTTAAATCTCTTTGCCATTGCATCTTGATTTTCAATTATTATATTCCATTGCACCCTGTTCTACCTGCTTAAATTTGGCCAAAACAATTTGGCGCCCACCGAGGGGCCTGATGGTTTTTTAATCATTGAAAAGGTCCAAGATGTCCGTCAGCATGATTTCGGTCACTAGTTGGAACCTCGCAAATAGTCGCCGCCATTCTGATAAACCTAGACGAACAAAGGCGACGGGTGGTAATGTAAGCCGACATTTCCGTCATGCTGATACAACAATGGTCATCAGGCTACAACACGAAATCTCTAGGGCCGGAAACACCGTGATCAATAGGTCAACAACTTGACGAGTCATTGAAAGATTATTTAAGCGGAATTCGACGAGGAGTCAAGTTGATGCGAGACAAACCAGTAAGAAGTATACCGTTCCTAAACTCTTCCGGGGGCAAAATCGAAACATCTCATCCTATTCAAGGGACTCTTAAAAAATTCATTAGGCAGATGGCGTAGGATAACCAACAACCAGGGGCAACGAGTTGAGAATTCAATAAACCCTCAGTATCAACCAGGGTGATCAGCCAGATCCGTGAAGGGTCAATTCAACTGTCCTGACTGATTTCATCAGAAAGACTAAACACACTTATGGGGGATATCAAGTTACCAAATTAAAGGCCATTCTCTTCAACTTGTCATCAACACATCAAGTTGCTGACACACTGAATAATGAATAAGATGATAAGGAACATACGGGGAAAAAACGGAAAAGGGGCATCAACTGCACGAAAATTCTTAAAAAGTTGGAGTATAAATCCACTTTGGGTGATGCCCCAGGTAAGTTACGACACGACGGTTCGTTCCCCAAAACCAGGTATGTTTTACTGTATCCTATTTTTGAATCATGTTATTTTAATTTATGTTCCTCAAACTCTTACTGACCTAAGCGACTGAAGAGTGTTCGCCAAGCTAGCACCCACACCTAACGTGTTCTCTATTTTTCGTGATAATTCGAGATGTATACTAAAAAATAACGTACATGCTCCATTCAGGTTGCAAAGCATCCCAAGATACCAAACTAATATTTCAGGTTGTAAAAGCATCTAAACTGCAAAGTCCACGTACGACTAGTATTAAGGGAGCTGTACATCAAGCTTGTGAAAATCCAATGTGTACGACCAAGGTAGACATCTCTACAAAGGTTTAAAGATTACACATCTTTCTAAGTTGTTAAGGTTATTGACACCTTCGCCTTGCGCATGATTTTCATATTTTAGTTAAGTTGTAGGTGGGTCAATGTGTCATGTACATATTCATTACCTCCTTACACTTAGCTAAAATTATGAACTCAAGATTTAAACAACAGGTTGTAGCATTAAACATGTTACCATAAGAACAAAAGGTTCCTATGAATATCTATTCGTTTCATCTTGTAGCATCGCACGCTACACATCCTATTACATTTCCAAAAAGTATTTCGGGGTTGTAGCATCAACGTGCTACACCTAGGAATTCAACCATCATTCGCAGCTAGAATACCCAAAAATCCCCACCAGGTTATCACCAACCATACCACAACTACCTAGAAATATGTCCATACAAACATGCATAAAAACCTTACAACCTAAAAGATCACCATCTAAAAGCAAGGACAAACCCCTTGGCAAAAATACCAGAATTACAAAATCATAATTGTTTTGAGGACACCCCCTCAGGTGAGAATCATTGTTTTCATAACATTGGAACAAAAAAGGAAATTGTTTTTTAACTGCAGCAAAACATCATACCTGCACTTCATTCTTCTGTCTTCTCCTCCTCTTGAGCTGCTACAACTTGCTCAATATCCTGGCATTTCGAGTTCACCTCACCAACTTCCACACATTCTCCAAGAAACGCATTCAACATCACCACCTCTTCGTCTATCTTCCAGTTAACATGTTGACCCATATCGAATTGCCTCATCATCTCAATCCTGGATTCCATTACAGACTTGCCTGCATCCCTTATAATTTTTTTCTAGCAGCACCCAATTCCTTGATGTGTTCCTCCTCCACCTTCAGCATCCTAATCGTCAGTTGCTCAAGATCGTTATTCAGTTTGGCAAATTGGTTCTCCATCTCTTTCCTTAAAACTCCCATCTCCTTCTTTAAAGCATCCACATGATCCTCAGTCTGCGTAGCTCTGAAACCATCAAACTTAGCATTTTCATTGAGAATCTTAATCCGATCATCCTTGATCCTTATAACTTTTAGCAAATTAGCCATTAAATTTACTGCATGCAAGCAAAAAATTCTCAAGTTAAACCCTATTCAGTTGAACCTCTTGAGTAAAAGGATAAGAGCCAATGCTACCTTCTTATTTAGATCTTCCATCCCCGCAAGCGCATTCGCCCTTATTTCGGACATCACGTCCTTCACATCAAAGCCAGCTTGGGAAAGGGAAACTACAAAACAAAGGAGGACAGGATCGGGCAAAACATGAACAAAAAGATCAAGTTGGAGAAAGACGAAACTTACCAGATGACATTCTGTGGGAACACTCCTCCGGCAAAGTGCTAAACTCAACCTCTACACCAGCGCTAGTAGAAGTAAACACAACAGGCAACGGGACAAACTTACGGGATTCCTCAGGTAAAGCCCTCCCCTTCTGAATGATTTCTAAAGAGTCATCCAACTTGGGAAAAAGACCACTCAGTTTGAGAACTACAAAGATGAACGAAAGTCAGCCAACCTGAAGACAGTAAAATGTACAGATAAACAATAAAAATAAACAAACTACCTTCTGTGATGACCGTGCATCCGCCGCGATTTTTCAAATTTTTTCCGTTTTGAGAAATTGTTTTTTTATTTGGAGAAAATCGTTCTTTGGAGTCGCCACGCCGTTTTTAGTTTAAGGGCTAAAACTTTGAAAAATACCCTAGATTAGAGAAAATGGGTTCGGAGGTCACGTTACACTTCGGGAAGAACGTTAGTGTTCACCCGGAATGCCTCGTATGACGAGTCTTCCTCACTTGAGACTTTTTTGTGGTGTGTGTGTGTTAAAAAAGGGGAGGGGTTTTCTGGAAATAAATGAAATTATAAGGACTAAACTGAAAAAAAGTTAGAAAACAGGGATTAAACTGGAAATAACAGAAAATTGAGGGACTATTTGCAGATGACAATGCCATCCGCGTGGACAAGACTGGAGTGCAATCACATCCGCGCGGGCTAACATGCATTGTTACCATTTTTACAGTTTCCAGTTTAGTCACTGTAATTTCCAGAAAGTTAACTGGATTTACAGGACTTAACTGGAATTGTAACTGAAAGACAGAAATTGAAAGGGGATTTGGATTTTTGGCATCCATGCTTGTCCTCTCTTTCCCTAGACTTTGATTAGTGGTCATAAGTGATGAAATCCACTTAATCAAGTCATCCCGGGGGTACGTTGGGACTTTGTGAGCATTTCATTTGCTTGGGAGAAAGGGGAATTTGACATAAAAGTAATTTTGATAAAGGATGGGTCAAGATGTATCAACCTTTAGAGGTATATCTCTAATGTGGTCATAGGAAGACCAACCTTGAGACCTATACTCAAGTGTATATTGTACATCTTGTGTGACCCATTTTTTGTGTCTAGATGATGTTCATCCAAGGAAAATGTTCCAAGGTGAGCATCTTAGACATGGGGAAGGGAATTTGCAAGGAATGTAAATAATGTTGACCATTTGAAATGATCATCTATGGAGATTGACTCCAAGATGACCATATTGAGGTCAAGGAGACAAATAAGAATAAACATGTAAAGGAGCATAAAATATGGACCATTTGAAGTGGTCATCCATGGAGATGAAATCCAAGATGACCATCTTTTTGGTCAAACAAGCAAGTACCAAAAAATATATAAAAAATAAAGGAAGTGGGGAAATGACATAAAATAAAAGGGGATGTAGATCATTTTGGAGGATCATCCATGGAAATGGGTTCCATGGAGATCCTCTTGGATCTTAGGGACAAAGGGAAAGGGGAGTTGAACAAAAGGGTAGTAAGTAGAATCACATCATTTTTACATAGAATGTATGCATAAATGAGAGGGATATGAATGAAGAGATTGAGGGTTTACCAATTGTCTTGGGTTTGTTGTTTAGGGTTTGGAGGATTTCAAAGGGTTAGGAGTGGTTTTGGAATGGATTTTGGGATGAATATGGTGTAGGACTTGAGTTTTGAGAGTGTTGAGGGTTGTTTGGGGGAGGATTTTGGCAGCATAACAGTAGGTTTACGAATTTTTTAGCCTTCTTAAACTGAGGGAGAAGGGCTGAATTTATAGGTATTCTGGGTGGTGATCTTATCCGCGTGGACAAGATTGTAGTGACAATCTCGTCCGCGCGGACTAACCAAGCAGCGTGCCTGACCAGTGCAAAAAAGCAGTTTTGGCATTTTGTCTTTGGTCAATATTCCCTTTTTTATGGGAAATGACAAATATCCATGAGATTTTGTCTATTTTTTATTCCTAAAATGCCCTTCCTCATTTAAATTGTCAAAATAATGTCCAAAATGCCCCTAGATGATTATAAATCATTAATTTGGGCTGACGGAACATTAACGACCCAAATTGGGGTACTTACAGTAGCCCCTCGGCGACGGTACTTCCAGGGAAAGTGGGGTCGTCGATAAAATGAGGACCCTAATCTGGCAAACGTTGCCGGGATGGGCGAGGATGTGACCGAGACGGTCGGTTGGCTGGACCCTTAACGAAAGGATTCCTACGTATCCCATTTAGGAATCAAGCCGGTCGTAGTTCAGGTCTTGCGGGGGAAAAGAGCGGTCAAACGAATGGACCTCCCACCGCGATTTCGTTGTCAGAGGAAGACTCGACTAACGAAGGCGTTGTCGGAGACGGACTCGACTTAGCAGGAGCGTTGCCGAAGATGTATTCAACCTAGCGGGAGCGTTATTGAAGACGTTTTCGATCTAGCGGGAGCGTTGTCGAAGACGCATTCGACCTAGAGGATGCGTTTTCGAAGACGTATTCGATCTAGCGGGAGTGTTGTCGAAGACGCATTCGACCTAGCGGATGCATTGTCGAAGACATATTCGATCTAGCGGAAGCGTTGTTGAAGACGTATTCGATCTAGCGAAAGCGTTTCCGAAGACGTATTCGACCTAGCGGGAGCGTTGCCGAAGACGTATTCGATCTAGCGGGAGCGTTGTCGAAGACGTATTCGATCTAGCGGGAGCGTTGTCGAAGACGTATTTGATCTAGCGGGAGCGTTGCCGAAGACGTATTTGACCTAGCGGGAGCATTGTCGAAGACATATTCGATCTAGCGGGAGCGTTGTCGAAGACGTATTCGATTTAGCGGAAGCGTTGCCGAAGACGTATTCGACATAGCGGATGCGTTACCGAAGACGTATTCGATCTAGCGGGAGCGTTGTCGAAGATGTATTCGATCTAGCGGGAGCATTGCCGAAGACGTATTTGACCTAGCGGATGCGTTGCCGAAGACGTATTCGACCTAGCGGATGCATTGCCGAAGACGTATTCGATCTAGCAGGAGTGTTGTCGAAGATGTATTTGATCTAGCGGGAGCGTTGCCGAAGACGTATTCGACCTAGCGGATGCGTTGCCGAAGACGTATTCGATCTAGCGGGAGCATTGCCGAAGACGTATTCGACCTAGCGGATGCATTGTCGAAGATGTATTCGATCTAGCGGGAGCGTTGTCGAAGACGTATTCGATCTAGCGGGAGCGTTGCCGAAGACGTATTCGACCTAGCGGATGCATTGCCGAAGACGTATTCGATCTAGCGGGAGCGTTGTCGAAGATGTATTCGACCTAGCGGGAGCGTCTATATTTAAGTTGAGACTTAGTTCAGGAGTATGAACCTAGGTTGGGGTTTGGTTCAGGAGTATGAACCTAAGGGAGATTATCTGAAGGCGTTCTCGCTGGGGGAAGATTCGGACTTACGATAATTGTCGGGAAAAAGGGCAACCGTGTCGGTCAAGTGGCTGGACCTATGGTAGGCTACCTACGTATCCCGGATGGGAATCAAGCCTGGACGTAGTTCGGATTTTGCTGGGGATGTGTACGGACTTACGATGACGGCCGGGATTGAAAACAAGGAAGGGAACGGACTTCCGTTAGGGTTTTCGTTAAAGGACGGACTTACGATGACGGCCGGGGTTGAAAACGAGGAAGGAAACGGACTTCCGTTAAGTTTTCGTTGAAGGACGGGCTTACGATGACGGCCGGGGTTGAAAATGGGGAAGGAAATGGACTTCCGTTAAGTTTTCATTGAAGGACGGGCTTACGATGACGGCCAGGGTTGAAAACGGGCTTCCGTTAAGTTTTCGTTGAAGGACGGGCTTACGATGATGGCCGGGGTTGAAAACGGGGAAGGAAATGGGCTTCCGTTAAGATTTTCGTTAAATGAGTTAACTGCTGTTAAACAGGGGATCTGAATGCAGAGGGCTGGAAATTAAAGTGGCAAAACAGGAATTTTGCCCTGCAATCTCGTCCGTGCGGACCAACCCCGCAACGCACCTGGTTCAAAAAGCTGGAAAGCCGTGTCTTTCTTCCTCAGTTTCCCAGGCAGCTAGACGAGAACAGAGAGAGAAAACGAGAGAGAAAGAGGCAGAAAAACTCCATTTTTGTCCAATTTCTTCGCAAAATCCTTTAAAATCAAGGCAATGGAGCAAAGGGGAGGACCTCGTGGAGTCCGTCGAGTTCAGGTGAGTCGGGAGGCGGCGGAGAGGAGGCTTGGGTTAGTGAGAATGCATCGACATTATACTCTCTTCCAAACGATGAATGAGGAGTATTATCCGGATATGTGACAACATTGGGCCACCGACGAGGATTTTCGAATGGTATGACACTCAATTTTGCTTATTTTGTTGATTTTTGTCAAAATTGGTATGTGTTAGACTTAGGGCTTGAATGGCTAAAATTGGGGGGTTTTTGTTTATTTTGCCATGGAAAATTGAAATTGATGATGCATGCTTTTAATTGAAGTTATGGGTAGAAAGAATGCGCATTTTGTTCATGAAAAACATTGGTAGTTTGCATAATGTAAAAATAAAGTGGGTACAAATTTGCCGAATTTGGGACGGACTCTTGTGAGAGATTTTGAATGAAAACTCGCTTTCGTGAATGCATGCTTGATAACATGATGCATGAATATGAGAAAAGATGCATGCTATGTAAAAATGTACAAATTTGCCGAATTTGGAACGGACTCTGGTGTAAGAGATTTTGATTGAAAATTGCATTTTGTAAAAATGGGCACAAATTTGCCGAATTTGGAACGGACTCTTGAATAAGAGATTTTGTATGAAAATTGCATTTTGAAAAATGGGTACAAATTTGCCGAATTTGGAACGGACTCTTGTGTAAGAGATTTTGATTGAAAATTGCATTTTGTAAAAATGGGTACAAATTTGCCAAATTTGGAACGGACTCTTGAATAAGAGATTTTGAATGAAAATTGCATTTTGAAAAATGGGTACAAATTTGCTGAATTTGGAACGGACTCTTGTGTAAGAGATTTTGAATGAAAGTTGAGTGTGAAAAAAGAATGTGTGTAGGAAAATGTATCCGAAGATGGGACGGAGTTTATTTTCTTTCTTTCCTGCTTTTTGTTGTTTATATCACATTGCCAAATTTGGTGGCATATTTTTGTGTCTATTTTCAGGAGAGAGGTGATATCATCCAACGCAAGTTGGATAAGCTGAAGACGCGGGGATCTGTGGTGGTAGTTGTCAAGCTCTGGGATGCTTTGCCCGCGGCTGGCAGGGTGGGCTATAGGAGTCCACGCCAGCTTGTGGTGGCTTCGAAGCTTTATGGTTTTGTTGAGAACCTGAGGGGGTGTGTGGCTTACACAAGAGCAAGGGGCTCACTTTGGCGTTGGCTGAGTATTGGTGGGATGTCACCCATACTTTTCACTTTTCATGGGGGGAGGCTACCGTGACCCCTACGGATTATGCTGCCATTACTGGCCTGTCCTTTAATGGGCTCAGCTTGGAGTGGCATGATGGGTACACGGATGCGGAGATGATGAACCTGCTGAGGATTGTTATCGTGCCGCGGAAGGGGATGGGCATGGAGTATGCCGTGATTGAGGCTAAGTTGGCCGAGAGCATTGCCAGGTACGAGAGAGGAGACCTGACCATTACAGCTGAGCAGATTGCTCGATGCTTCTTATGGTTTGCCCTCTCCAGCACTCTGTTTGGGCATGCCGAGGGTACAACTATGTTCGCCTTGTTGGGGTCCTTGGCGGATATAGACAGGATCGATGAGTATGCCTGGGGAGAGGCGGGGTTGGCGGAGTTGTACTTCGCTTTGGACAGATACAGCAGGAAGGCGTACACCTCCCTGACCTGCTTCGAGTTCCCTTTGGAGGTACACTCTTTTTCTCTTCCTTTATCCTTCGTACATAATGTGTATGCACTCCTGGTTTTGACAGGTCTTCTTTGTTGGATGCAGGTTTGGGCCTTGGAGATTTTTGACTTCGTCTTGTGGGACCATGTCCCGGGGGAGAATTTTGCATACCCGGCTATGCTCTGGTGGACGAAGAACGCCCGGGTGAAGAGGACTACCCGGACCAGGGTCAAGCTGAGGTATAGTGACGTGGTGCCATCTTTGAGGGCGGGGACTAGTGATAGGGTTAATTTCTACCCTTGGAGCCGGTTTGAGGTGGACCAGCTGGGTGGTGCTGAGTGCTGGACGGGCCAGAGGTGGATTATGAGGGGACTCACCTGCGATGTTTACTATTTGGGAGAGAGGGTGACGAGGCAGCATGATCTCGGGTTACCTGCTTTGGCGCCGCATGAGCCTCCTGTTGACATGCTGTTTCCCCGGGACGGGACAGCGAACTGGGATTGGTTCAGAGGTGGGCGGCCTGCCTTGGAGTATGTTACCGTGGAGCCTTATCAGGCGTTCGTGAGGCACAGGCTGAGGACACCTTAGGTGCTGGCGAGGGAAGGGGAATCGGTTGTGAGGATCCCTCGGGCTGACTTTTCGTACACCCAGGAGGGGGTGAGGATGAGAGCGCAGATTCCGCTCCCAGAGGTGACACCGCAAGTTTTTCGGCCTCGCCCGAATGCTCAGGTATGTACTGATCATGCTTTGGTTATTTTGGATTTGCACTTCTTTTTGTCATTGCTTCGACTGTTCTTAATGCTTCTCTTTCTCCTTTGCAGTACTCGTCCCGGGTTGTGGATCGGCTTTTGCACCAGGTTATTGGGGAAAAGAGGTCCATTCGCAACCTCGTGACAAAGGGGAATGCTCGGGGCTCGGAGAGGGCGATGTAGCTGGGATACAGTGCCTCTATGCGGGAGAGGTCGTCTATCCCTACCAGCGAGACTATGCCGGCCAGGAGGTCTATGGAGACTCCTCGCACTCATCCCAGGAGGTCGACGGATGCTTCTCCTTCTGGATACGTGGACAGGAGCATGGAGCTCACCCCGGACCATATTATATTCGGAGGTATGGAGGGACCAGGCTTCGTACAGGGCAGGACCGGTGGGGGCTCCTCTTCACACGGAAAGATTACAGCGCTTTTGAGCCGCAGGGAGGTTATGGGACTCCCTTGCAGACCCAGGGTACGTACGGCCAGGGTTCCGACGCCTTCTCCTTCGGGTACGACTTTTTTGCGGATATTGGCGTGCCGTACCGGGGCATGCCTGCCGATCTCGAGGACCGATACTCTGACGCTGAGCAGGACGACATAGATCTGGGGATGGATTTTCCGAAGGCAGCGGCAGAGGGGCCGAGCACGAGTCGGAGGAATGTGCGAAGATGCGGCAAGGAGATTTCCAGGGAGGAGGATCCCGCTCCTGATTCAGATAGTGATTCCGATTGATTGCACCTGTTAGGGAGAAAACATTTTGATGCACATTTTCCATTTTGGCATGTAATAATTACAATTTATTTTTCTATGTATATATTTTTTGTATTTTTGTTCTGTTAATTTTGTACTGAATGCAAGTTGCATGAGCCCGGTTTGGTGTTTTATGGGGACAAAAGGGGCATCTTTGTTGGGATTTTGGGTGAAAATAATGAGGAATGGGTATATTTTGATGTTTGGCCGTTTGGGGAAGGATTTCCTCATTTGGGCAAGCAGATTTCATGGTTGTCAAAAAAGTTTTTGGACTGGGAAGCAATCTTATCCGCGTGGATGAGATTGAGGCTGCAATCTCATCCGCGCGGACGAGGGAAGCACCTGGCAGGGTCATTTAAATTTCACCTCAGGCCTGGTTTTCGCTACTCAAATTCATCTTCTTCTCTGTTCTTTCTGAAATCACGACTCAAAACCATATGAAGCCATGGAAATCATGAAAATTTCTCCTAAATTGCCAAAAGAATTGCAAATGATCTTATTTGACAAGTTTAAGGAATGGTGTAGGGAGATCATGCATGGAAATAGGGCTTTCTTTGAGGAGAGGTACAAGATCAAGTCCCTATGGTCTCTCAAGGAGATTGTCCTGGATTATGACTTGATGAGGGCTTCTGCCGCATTTTAGGACACTCGTAGGTATGTCTTTTGCTTCTCCTACAACGAGATGGTTCCCACCATTGAAGATTTCAGGGTGTTACTTGGAGGGCCCGAGGTGGAAGAGATTGCACTTCCCTTGCCCGGAGGGGTGTCCTTTGTCGACAAATTGTCTAGCCTTCTTCAAATCTCTCTAGAAGAAGCTCGAGGTATGATTCGAGGCCCTGACTATTTTGATATCTCTAGTCTTTCGGATAGGTTTAGAAGCTTGGGTGTTATTGGTGATTGCTACTGGGATGCTTTTGCCCTTTGTGCAATCGGGACCCTGTTCATGGTTTGCTCTTTTGGGATGTGCCACCGGTCTCTGTTAGACGTCGTTGTGCACTGCCGGTCGGGTCGGGATATAGTTCCCTTGATCTTGGGAGAGACCCTTCATGATATTGACCGGTTAGCTACCGGGAAGCGGTACATACACGGGGGAAGCTCGTTTCTGTTGTCGATGTGGCTGATGGAGAGGTTGGGAGTCCTGCGGGAGGCTCCTGTTGCATTCAGGCCATGGACTTTTGCCAGGAGGGGAGTTAAAGTTGAGATCGAGGATCAGGACTCATGGGAACGCTGGATGGCTCAGCGTCGTACCCAAGACATTCGATGGTGGATTCCGCACTGGCAGATTGAGACCAGGAGGACGCTTCAGGAAGGTTCTCAGGTAGTTATGCTTCCGGGGCTCAGTTGGTCTACCTTCTATATTCCGGCTTTGGTTCTCGGACAGTTTGAGATGGAGCAGGTTCCTTTGGAGGGCTGTGACAATATTGCCACTCGGGTGGTGATGTCTGTTTCCATGGATGATCCATCTGCATTTTCTTTCTTTTCCCAAGCATGGAGGTATCAGGCTTTTCCTCCTATGGTCCTTCTCAGACGTCCGGAGCGTATTTATCTGTCCACTTGGTACTTGGATTGGTATGAGGGACACATGGGGGAGACTCAGATGGCTCTTATGAGGAGGCGTGAGGCCATAACGGGACCAGAAGATGTCTCTGTTTCAGTAATGAGGAGAGCTGAGGGGAGGGCTAGCTCATATGACAGGAGTGGAGATGACATGTTCGACTACGAGATGAGGGTGGAACGGCAGAGAGACAGGGTTCCTATGGCGCCACTCAGGAGGCAGGAGATCAGAGACGAGGCCCAGGCGACTAGAGCTCTGATAGAGGCAGGCTTGATGGACCGGCCCCTATGTCGGAGCTAGGGAGGAGGAGGACGGACATCATTCCTGTGCCTAGGAAAAACACAAGGCATGGCGGGAGGAGACGGAGGAGGACAGAGGGGGATGCTGGCACTAGTGGCTAGACCCTTGAGTATCCATTGATCGCCCTTGCAGACACATTAGTTTTTTGTTATGTATTTTTTATGTCTTTTCTTTTAGCGCAGTTGTGAGTTTAAGAGTAGATCGGGCTTGAACTCATCAAGAAGTTTTTTAACTGTAATGGACAGGTGAATTGCATTAGAGTTTTTCAAGACACAGATGCAATCATTTTGTTGATGACAGAATATGATGTTTATTTATGTTTTAGACCGAACCGTTTCTGGCTGCCTACGTTCCCCTCTTACAAATGGACTAAGGGGCTCAGGTCTCCGTAGTTCTGATGATGTTTTCTAGAGTCTTGTTTGCTGCTTCAACGACGCCGTTGGTTTGGGGCCGATAAGGGGATGACTTGTGATGAGTTATTTTGAACTCTGCCAACAATCTGTCGCATTCTCCCTCGAAATGAGAGCCATTATCAGAGATCACTTCAGCTGGCAACCCAAATCTGCACATGATGTTTTCTTTGATGAAGAGGGCCACCTTCTTGGAATTGAGGACTTTGTAGGACTTGGCCTCAACCCATTTGGTGAAGTAGTCTATGGCTACCAGGACGAACTCGTGATCGTTGCTTCCCGATCGTGTAACCTTGCCGATGACGTCGATTCCCCAGGTAACAAAGGACCAAGGGGTTGTCATGCAGTAGAGGTCGTGTGGAGGCAAATGGTTGAGATTTGAATAGCGCTGACATTTGTCGCAACTTCTCACGAACTAGATGCAATCCGTTTCCATAGAGATCCAGAAATAACCCATTCTCAGGATGACCTGCATTAGGGCCCGAGCATTCATGTGGGGGCGCAGGTACCACCGTGTACTTCATTCATTAGCTAGGCAGCCTTTTGTTTGTTGATGCAGCTTAAGAGAGGACCCCGATAACGCTTTTTGTATAGCGTATCCCCCAGAAGGACGTAATGGGAGGCCAGACGTTTTAGAGCCATCATACTTTTTGCCTTGATCCCTTCTTTGTATTCTCCGTCTTTATTTTTGAAGGAGGCTTCACCACTTTTTAAGTATTGATAAATCTGAGCATACCATGGGTCGTCTACTGGTTCCTCCTCTGCTTTGATTTCAAAGCAGTAGGCTGGGTTTTCTCTTCTCCCAACCCTGAAGGGTTTGACTGATTTTCCTTCGAATATTTCAACAAGAGAGGCTAGTATAGCCAGAGCATCTGCGAACCTGTTGCGGTCTCTAGGAAGGTAGTGGAAGCTGACCTCCCTGAACTGGGCCACGAGGTCTTCCATATAGGCGTGATACTTTTGTAAGCCTGGCTCAATTGTTTTCCACTTGTTGGACACTTGGTTGATGAAGAGAGCAGAGTCACCATACACTTCCAACTCCTTGATGTTCCTTTCCAAGGCTGCCTCTAACCCAGCTATGCAGGCTTCATACTCGGCACCGTTGTTTGTGACCTCAAAGTTGAGCTTTATGGCCATGGGAGTATGTTCATCAGTGGGGTCGACCAGGAGCATTCCTATCCCATTCCCCCGTTTGTTTGCTGCCCCATCAAAGAAGAGTTGTCAGCGGTTTTCTCCTTCTAAAGCGAGAATTCCTTCATCAGGGAATTGAGGTTCAGGCCCTCGGCATTCATCACTGGGGAAATCGGCCAGTTGTTCTGCCATTATTCGCCCTTTCACGGACTTTCTCGTCACATAAGTGATGTCGTATTCGGCCAGAAAGAATGACCACTTTGCCAATCTCATGGAGAGGGAGGGCTTGTCGAACAAGTATTTGATAGGGTCCAGTTTCGAGACCAAGTGTACTGAGTGAGATTGCATGTAGTGCTTCAATTTTCCCACTACCCATACCAGACCTGCGCAGGTCTTCTCGCAAACTGAGTAGTTGAGTTTGCTGCCTTGTATCTTTTTGCTCACGAAATAGATGGCGCTTTCAACTTTGGAGTCTTTCTTTTCCTATGCCAGCATGGCCCCAATTGCGGTGTCTGTGACAGTCAGGTATAGCAGTAGTGACTTTTGCCGATGAGGGGGGCAAAGGATCAGATGATTCACAAGGTATGCCTTGATCTTTTCAAAAGCAAGCTGGCATTCTGGGTTCCATTAAGTGGATGTGCTCTTCTTCATCAGCTTAAAGATAGGCTCGCAGATGGAAGTCAGTTGATTCACGAAACGGCTTATGTATTGCAGCCTTCCCATGAAAGATTTAACTTCTGTCAGTGTTCGAGGCGGCCTCATCTTGACTATGGCTTTGATCTTCTGCGGGTCCACTTCAATTCCTCGTTCAGTCATGTCAAGACTGAAAGGGGGAGGTTTAGGACCATTGAAAGGGACCCTTTTTGCAACAGCTTCCTTCCCTTTCCGAACAGCTTCTTTTCCTTTTGAAATCTCCTCTGTGGTTGGCTCATACCCCAGACCATGGCGAGTTTTCTGTTCCTTCACCTCAATGACCTTGTGAGTCCCTTGTAGGCGCTTCCCGAGACCCAGACCAGGCAGGTAACTCATCTTTCTCATCATCCTCATAACAGGAGGGATCTTGTCCCTGGTGACAGTCAGATCCACGTTGCAGACTTGGACCTTAGGGGACTCGACTGTGAAGCCAGTCAGGATGAGACCATCCTCATCATGTTTGATCTCCAGGATAGGTATTCCACCCGTATCAGTGCCTTCCAAAGTGACTAGGTCCCCCTAAATGGTTGTTAAGTCCCCATCTGAAATGAACTTTACACACTGATAAAGGCTTGAAGCGACCCCAATGACCTGGTGCAACCAAGGTCTTCCCAATAGAGCATTAAAAGTGATTGGGATGTCAATGACCTGGAATTCCACAGGTATCATCTTTTTGCCAAACCATAGGTTCAAAGTAGCAGCCCCAAGTACTGTACGGGATGTTGAGTCATAGGCCCTGACTGTGAAAGAGGAAGGCTTCAGATCTGTGGGCTTGATGCCGAGCAGACTCATGATCTTTGCTGGGAGGATGTTCATTCCAGACCCATTGTCAACCAGGACCCGCGGGAGGCGTCGTTCATCCAACTGGACCGTGATGAAGAGAGGCTCATTATGATCGGCTCCGAACTGGGGGAGATCGAGGTCTGTGAAGGTGACTATGTTCCCATAGTGGATGTTCCCAATTAGTTGCACCACGTCCTCAGGGGTAGCATTAATAGGGACCAGTGTGCGGGCCAGGCTTTCTTCCAATTTTAGCTTGTGGGGGTAAGATGGGGTGAGCAAAGACCACAGAGAGATGTTGGCTTGAGTCTGTTTCAACTGAGTGAGCACAGGATCCTCTTTCTGGGGGTCAGGAGTTTCAGCTGTCTTGGCATAGGGGTTACGGTTCTCCCTGGGTGCTGGATCTGCTGACTTTTTATCTGTCTTGGGATTACCCTGATGGATCTGCCCGGATCTGGTTAGCAGGTTCACTTCTCCCTTTGGCTTATCTGTTACCTCTTTACATGATTCCTTTAATGCTGCCAGGGTCAACGGAGGAGCTTGCTTGGCAACTGGCCACTGGTTCTGACTGATTCTGTTACAAGTTTCTCGGAGCTTAGCAATGGTGAGGGGCTGAGCTTGGGGATATTAAGCCCTACTGGCTTCTGCCTGGCGGCCTTCCGGATTGCTTCCCAAGATACGGGTTTCTGAACCTGGGATTGTGTTGTCGTTCCTTGGATGGCCTACAGAGCTAGGGCATCTTTCGATTCGTCCTCGTGATCATGGCTTACCTTGCCCATAGTTATCATACAACAGGAGCCGCTACTCCTAGAGCTTGGTGGCTTTTCCCTTTCGTCTCCAGCATTATGCAGCAGTCCTGGCTCCTTTTTGTAATACTCAGCGCTAGAGATGATTATGGCATTCTGTATGGGAGGAGAATTGGGTATCATGCCAGTGTCCAGAACCTCTTTCAGGGCTGAGATGCATTCGGGAAAAGTGACCTCTTCTTTGGTAATCCTGACAAGGATTGTTGCTTTGCCTCTGGGTGGATTTGATCTGGCGATGGTTACTTTCTCATCGGGGAGAATAGGGGTTAGTCTTCCTTTTTCTAACATGTTTTCAACTATCTGCCTAGATCAGATGCTTGAGAATCCCTTCCCCAAAGTATGATAAGCCGTGTTGAATTCCATGACATCTACATATTCAGCTCCGGGAAAATCCATGGCTTTCATGTCTTCGGTTACGTAGTCGTCCCCTGAGGTTTCCTTAATTTTCTGACTGTCGGCTTCCATCTCTTCGTACACCATTTTCCTCTCATTTTTGCAAGCTAAGCAACCACAAGTGAAGTATTGACAATGCTCATTTCCATGACCCGACGTGGCGGCTTGGGATACTTGAGTCCAAATGAGGAGTACTCGGGGCTCGCTTTCGGGTACCGGGGCTATCAAGAAGGCGTCGTGTGGGTCCATGTGTATGAAGGCAACTGGGGCAGCGTCTTGATTCATAATCCTTTCTAGCAACTCCAGGCACTTAGTGTGCTCGAGAGGTTCAGCAGTGACTCTCACAGCAGTAATGCCGTCCATTCTAGGGGAGGAAGAAAGGGATCCAATGACATTCACAAATTCATTGTTCGCTGGGGGCTGAAAGCCTGCCTTTTCGACTAGTGCTTCAATGAAATTCCTCCATTCGCCCACGAGCTTTCCATAGGGGACTTTGTGCTCCAAGATTTCAGATCCATGTTCCTCTTCAGATGGGTTCGGTTGCCCTTCATCCTCCGAAGCATTTGGACACTGACCACAGTCGCATCTTGAGAGGAACTCCTCGTAGGGGTCAGTTTCCATTGGTATCAGATCCATATTTTCTGGCGGTTCTTCATCGTCACTGGCTTACAACCACCCATTGTGCCCGGTGCCCATGCGGTCATTTTCGGCATGGTTGTTACAAACTGATTCTGGGTCCTGGGATTCAGTCGATTCTTCACTCTCGTCATCGTCACTGTCGTCAGAGTCATCATCACTGCCCTCAGAATCATCATCCCATACTACTCGAACTTCGGCTAGGAGAGAGCGCCGATCATATCTATTAGGGGAGGACGGGTGCGTGCAACCACAGAAGTTGTCATAGGCCCCCAATACCGGAAGCGGCGACTGCGACTCAGCTTTTCCTCCCAGGAACTGTGGGGGAAGAGTGAGAGGGGGCGGCACATATTTGACTCCAGGCAGGATATGGAAACAATCCTCCTCATCTGATTTTTCACCTTCACTGTCCTCAGGACTGTATTCGGCTTCTCCCAGAACCAATTTGCAGAAGTATATTAGTTCGAGGTGTGCCTCGGCCTCTTTACTAATAAGCCCCAATACAGGCGCTCGTCTAAAGCTCTCTTGTTCAATTCTTCTTGAATGCTATAGCCATCTTGTGTAAATGACCTTCTCATGGCTTGATCTAAATAGCCCCAGTTCTCCAGTGTCGGATTTCTCTTTCTCCGAGAAGTAGCGGGCTTCATATTCTTGCAAGAAACTGCTAACGTGGGACCAGGCAGGATTGGCTTGTCCATGATTCTCAAGGCTGAGGGGGAATCCGAATTCAGGATCCTTGACAAGGTTAATCAGGGGTATTTGGGAGTCTTTGTAACGACCCTAACCCTAGGCACAATTTTAGAATAATATTATATGCTTTTAATATTATAGTTATTATTATGTGTTCATTTTTATATGCTTGATTTCTTGCATTAGATAAAATTATAGGGAAATAAAATAATGTTCTAGGAAAATATAAAAATAAGAAATAGATAAAGTGTAAGAGGAGGTTAAAATGGGTAAAATAAATAATGGGAAATAAAAAGGGGCTTTCATTTTAATGGTTGAAAGCCTTGGATTTAAAATGTTAGGGTGGGGGGACCATCCTCCCTAATTCACTCTCCTTTCCCTCAATAGTCAACACCCTCCCATACCTCCCCATACTTCCTCTTACACTCCCATACTCCATCTATCTCCTCCCTCATCCATCTCATTTTACTCTTACCATTCTCCATGGAAGGAGCATTGTGAAAGCCTCCATTTCTCAAATTCCTACCAAGTTCATCCCTTGTCCATTTTTAAATCCAAGTGTCCTTTTGTGAGTGGTTCATCTAAAGGAGTTGATCAAGCCTAGAAAAGCTTCATTTCATCTTGTATTAGCTAAAGTGAGTTGTTATGATTTCCCTTCTTATAAATGTTCATAAACTCTTTAATGTTGTTCTTGTTCATGTGATGTTTGTTTCATGCTTGGGAAACCTTATAGAAGTTGTATGATTAGTAAATGAAGTAAAAGGAAGTAAATGTTCATGTAAGATGATTTAGAGGAAATGAAATGGGTGGAAGATTTAGTGATAAATAATCTAGGGCTACTTTATTTTGGGTTTACATGATTTAGGATGAACTTTGTAAAGCTAGGAAATCCTTTGGGTGTTCTTAAAATTAGGGTAGAGGAAAAGAAAGGGAATGAAGCTAAGTAGAAAATGGTTGAAATCTGGGAAATTGCTGAAGAGGGACTTGGGCGGTCGCCCAAGGGGGCATGAGCGGCCGCCCATGCTTCCAGAAACTAGTATGCCTTGGAAAGCCTCTTGGGCGGTCGCCCAAGAGGTGTTGTGCGGTCGCCCAATAGGGCAGAAACTTAGGGTCACCTTGAAATCCACTTGGGCGGTCGCCCAAGTGGTATGGGCGGTTGCCCAAGACCCCAGAAATTTAACTTTCAATCTGAACCAGAATTAGTTTGGCAATCTTGGTTGGTGACTTATGAATTGTGACTCCCACTTGGTAAATTGAACTTGAACCTTCATAGAGGCTTTGTATTATTGTATAATGACCTTGTAGGATGGATTGATGATACTTCCTTGCCTTACTTGAGTTCATATACATTGTTTATATTATGCATAGTGTATTGAATAAATGTTGCACTATGATATTGGTTGGACATGAGTATATTTTACCATGTTGCTATATTGTTATCCCTTTTTGTGGATTATGTTTCAAGTAACTATTATGTGCTTGATATTTGTTAATCAGCTGATGTTGGGGGTATAACATAATACGATCAATTATGGAAGTGTGACCTAATGTGATCGGATTATGTTATATTCGTGACCGTCCCCTCCCGTGGCCGCGAGGTCGGGGTATAGCATCTGTAGTGAGCCAAAAGCCTTACAGAGTTGCTACTATCTTATTTGGTTCCCTGAAAAATGGGTCTTATAAGATGTGAGTATTGCTTAAGCAGCTCACTGTAAGATTGGAGTATTACTATACCCAATGTTGTACGACTATTGTTCAGACGGGAAAATGTAAACCAAGGTAATGGAATGTGTTTACAGCTTTTCCAATGTGTTATGTGCAACTTGTTATGTGTTGCATTTATTTGGCATATTGCTGCATTCATAATAGCTTGCTAAGATTTATTCTCACCCCTCTCCCTTTAATATTTTTAGATCCCGAGACAGGCGGACCGACCAATTAAGGGCGGAAAGGAGTTTGGCAGTGAGCTTTTGGGTATTGTCGGGGTACGTTAGGTTGGCGTAGAAAATATATTTTGTTATAATTCCTTTAAGGAGTTTGTAATTATAAACTTTACATTTCTACGTTAAAACCAATATCTTTTGTAACTAAACAGGTGAATGTTTTCAAAGTTGGTCAACTCCTCCTCCAAAGTGGAGAGGAGTGGAGTTATTTTGAAATGAAAATGTTAATGATGTTTATATGTGAAAGTTAAATCCAAGTTTTAAAAGTTTAGTAAATTTGGGTTAGTTTGGGGACGCTCCAACTCGGGACACGTGTAGGTTCCGGGTCGGGGTCCTCACAGTTGGTATCAGAGCTCGGTTAGAGTTCTCGGGTAGAGTCTAGCTGAGTGAGAGTGTGTGATAACTGACGTCGAGTGTTTAATGCAGGAGTTTGTTGTAATGGCGGGAAATGATGGTGATCAGAATCGGGCTTTGGGTGATGTTGGTAATCCGAATGCCGAAATGATGGATATGTTCCGAGTGTTTCTTCAGAATATGGCAAATCAGAATCAAGGTAGGGGACAACAACAACCCGAAGGTAGGCAAGGGCACCATGGTCTAGAGAAGTTCGTGAAGATGTCTCCTCCTAGCTTCAGCGGGGATCCGGATCCGGTAAAGGCGGAGAGATGGCTTGAAGCGATGAACAAGATTTTCTTGGCTATGGAGAGTTCGGATGCAGAAAAGGTGAGATGTGCCGTTTTCAAGTTGGAAGGACCCGCGAAAGCACTGGTGGCAGGTAGTGAAGGATGGTTGGGACCGGGATTTGACACCGCAAACTTGGGAAAATTTCACACGTAAGTTCCGGGATCACTTCGTTCCGATGGTGACTAGAGATAAGAAAGAGGTTGAGTTTCTGAAATTGGAGCAAGGGGCAATGTCTATAGCACAGTATTCAGCAAAGTTTACGGAGTTAGCCAGATATTGTCCTCATTTGGTACCGGATGAAGAGAGGCGTATCTACAGGTTCGTGAAAGGCTTAAGGGTGGAGTTCCGGAAGCAGCTTTTGACTCATGACTTCGCCAACTTCCAAGCGACTGTGAACATGGCGTATCGGATTAAGAATGACATAGAGGAGCATCGGGGTAAAAATGAAGGCGGAAACAGAAATAGATTCCAAGGTCAAGGTTCGGGACAGAACAAAGGGCAGACAAGGACATTCACTTCGGGAGCAAATCGAGGAGGAAGCGTAACGGCGCCAGCAAATCGTTCGACTCCGAGTCAGTCTGGGGCATTGTGTGGATATTGCAAGAGGCAAAGGCATTCGGAGGACAAGTGTTGGAGCAAGCAAGGCAAGTGTTTGGAGTGTGGGTCGACAGGCCATTTCCGGAGGAATTGTCCCAAGTGGCAGAGTAAGCAAGCTTCGGGTAGTGGTCAAGGGGGACAAGGTAGTGGTGTGAAGAGAGATGTTGATGGGAAACCCAAAGATAGAGTGCAAGGTCAAGTGTTTGCTTTGGGTCGAGGAGAGGTCAATCCCAATGCCGTCATTAGAGGTATAGTCCCTGTCTCAGGAGTTAAGGCCCGCATTCTTATAGATCCCGGGTCTTCTCATTCATTTGTGGCATCTCATTTTGCATTCTCATTGCACATTTTGCCTGAATCTATGCCTTACGTGTTGGAGGTCTCTACTCCTATGGGAGAGTGCCTTGCATCTTCTTTGATATATCATGGTTGTGATGTGACTATATGTGGGCATGTATTGCCGGTGGATTTGGTCGAGTTACCAATCCGTGATTTTGATGTGATCCTTGGGATGGATTAGTTGAGTCAGTGTCATGCTTTGGTAGACTGTCGTAGAAAATGCGTCTCATTTTCTATGCCTGATGTGCCTACTTTTATATTTGATGCGGATAAATCTATGTTCGGTTTACATGTTATTTCCGCCTTAAAAGCTAGAAAGATGTTATCTAAGGGGTGTGCGGGGTACTTGGCTTATGTGGTAGATTCCAATAAGAAGTCGCCCGAGTTAGCTCATGTTCCGGTTGTGAATGAGTTTAGTGACGTGTTTTCTAGTGAGTACTCTATGCCTCCGGATCGTGAGGTAGAGTTTTGTATTGACTTAGTGCCCGGTACCGCCCCTATCTCTAAAGCACCCTATAGAATGGCTCCGGCCGAGTTAAAAGAGTTGAAGGTCCAATTGCAAGAATTGCTAGACCGGGGTTTTATTCGCCCTAGTGTGTCTCCATGGGGAGCACCGGTTCTATTTGTTAGGAAGAAGGATGGTACCTTACGATTATGTATAGATTATCGTTTGTTGAACCAAGCCACCATAAAGAATAAGTATCCTCTTCCTCACATAGATGATTTATTTGACCAACTCCAAGGTTCCGTTATCTACTCAAAACTTGATTTGAGAAGCGGATACCATCAGTTGAAGATTAGGCCGGATGATATTGCCAAAACAGCTTTCCGAACTAGATACGGTCACTATGAGTTTGTTGTGATGCCTTTTGGGTTGACTAATGCTCCAGCCGTGTTTATGGATATGATGAACCGTGTTTTCAAGCCTTATCTCGATAGCTTTGTGGTGGTATTCATTGATGATATCCTTGTTTATTCTAAGTCCCGGGAAGAGCATGAAAATCATTTGAGGATTGTTTTGTCAGTTCTTCGTGAGAAGCAGTTGTACGCCAAGTTCAGCAAGTGTGAGTTTTGGCTTGAGCAGGTTTCTTTCTTGGGGCATGTAGTGTCGAGTTCGGGAATTTCTGTGGACCCTTCGAAAATTGAAGCCGTGGTTAATTGGAAGCAACCTTCGACTGTGACCGAGGTCCGTAGTTTTCTTGGTTTGGCGGGGTATTATCGGAGGTTCATTGAAGGGTTTTCTCGGATTGCTACTCCATTGACTAGGTTGACTCGGAAAGATGTATCATTCATATGGGATTCCAAGTGTGAAGAAAGTTTTAACGAATTGAAGAAGAGGTTGACGACGGCTCCTGTTCTTACCCTTCCGGATGGTTGTGAGAATTTTGTGATCTATAGTGATGCCTCGAAGGCGGGTTTGGGTTGTGTTCTAATGCAAAATGGGAAAGTTATTGCGTATGCCTCTAGCTAGGAAGTTATCACCGGCGGAACAGAATTATCCTACTCATGATATGGAATTGGCGGCGATTGTATTTGCGTTGCATAAGTGGAAGCATTACCTTTATGGGGCAAAATTTGAGATATTCACCGACCATAAGAGTTTGAAATACTTGTTTACCCAAAAGGAGTTGAACAACCGGCAAAGAAGATGGTTAGAGTTTTTGAAGGATTTTGATTGTGTGATTTCTTATCATCCGGGGAAGGCCAATGTAGTGGCGGATGCGATTAGCCGAAAGGCGTATGTGACAGCTTTGAGTTCCCGAGAATTGAAGAGTGAGGTAATCATTGCGAATGTTAGAGCCGTTCCTACATTGTATGGAGATTTGAAGGAAGCTCAACAAGGTGATCCGGAGTTGAAGAAAATTTTAGATCAAGTGCAAGATGGGAAATCCGTGGAATTTGCGTTGAATAAAGATGGGATTTTAACCTTCCAAGGGAGAATTTGCATTCCTTCGTCACCGGAAATCAAGAGGCGTGTCTTAGAGGATGGCCATAAGTCCAAGTTTGCGATTCATCCGGGTAGTACCAAAATGTATCAAGACTTGAAGAGTGGGTATTGGTGGAATGGTATGAAGAGGGAAATTGCGGACTATGTTTCTAAGTGTTTGACTTGTCAACAGATTAAGGCAGAACATCAGAGACCGGCGGGACTACTTCAACCGTTGGATATTTCGGAATGGAAATGGAAAGGGATCTCGATGAATTTTGTTTCGGGTTTGCCTCTTACTGCTAAGAAGATGGATGCTATTTGGGTTATTGTGGATAGATTGACAAAGTCGGCTCATTTTCTTCCGGTATCAACCAAGTTTTCATTAGAGAAGTTAGCTCATTTGTATATGAAGGAGATTGTGAGACTTCACGGGGTTCCGGTTAGTATTGTTTCTGACAGAGATCCGAGGTTTACATCTAGATTTTGGAGAGCATTGCATGAAGCCTTGGGTTCTAAATTGTGTTTCAGTACGGCGTTTCATCCTCAAACCGACGGTCAGTCCGAGAGAACTATTCAGATACTTGAGGATATGTTACAGGCTTGTGTGATGGATTTCCAATTGTCATGGGAGGATCATCTACCTTTAGTGGAGTTTGCCTACAACAACAGTTATCAGTCTAGTATCGAGATGGCTCTGTAAGAAGCATTGTATGGTAGGAAGTGTCGATCTCCGATGTGTTGGGACGAGGTTGGTGAAGCGAGACTTTGGGGCCCGGATTTGGTTAGAGATTCTACGGAGAAGATCAAGGTGATTCGGGATAGATTGAAGACGGCTCAGAGTAGACAGAAAAGCTACGCCGACAATAGAAGACGGGATTTATCTTTTGAGGTTGGTAAGTTTGTGTTCTTGAAGGTCTCTCCGAGGACGGGAATCAAAAGGTTTGGTAATAAGGGTAAATTGGCTCCGAGGTTCGTTGGTCCGTTTGAGATCTTAGAGAAGATTGGTGATTTGGCTTACCGGTTGGCATTACCTCCGTCTCTTTCCTTACTCCATGATGTTTTCCATGTTTCTATGTTGAGGAAGTATTGTCATGATCCTTCTCATATCTTGAGTTCTCCCCCCGATGATGTCCAAGCGGATATGTCTTATGTTGAAGAACCGTTAAGAGTTTTCGAATTCCAAGTTAAGGAGTTGAGAACTAAGAGTATCCCTATAGTGAAAGTCCTTTGGAAGAATCATACCGTTGAGGAAGCAACGTGGGAGCTAGAGTCGGAGATGAGAGCGAAATACCCCTGGTTGTTTGAAAATCCAAGTAAGTCTTTTTAAAATTCGGGACAAATTTTCTTTAAGGGGGAGTGAGTGTAACGACCCTAACCCTAGGCACAATTTTAGAATAATATTATATGCTTTTAATATTATAGTTATTATTATGTGTTCATTTTTATATGCTTGATTTCTTGCATTAGATAAAATTATAGGGAAATAAAATAATGTTCTAGGAAAATATAAAAATAAGAAATAGATAAAGTGTAAGAGGAGGTTAAAATGGGTAAAATAAATAATGGGAAATAAAAAGGGGCTTTCATTTTAATGGTTGAAAGCCTTGGATTTAAAATGTTAGGGTGGGGGGACCATCCTCCCTAATTCACTCTCCTTTCCCTCAATAGTCAACACCCTCCCATACCTCCCCATACTTCCTCTTACACTCCCATACTCCATCTATCTCCTCCCTCATCCATCTCATTTTACTCTTACCATTCTCCATGGAAGGAGCATTGTGAAAGCCTCCATTTCTCAAATTCCTACCAAGTTCATCCCTTGTCCATTTTTAAATCCAAGTGTCCTTTTGTGAGTGGTTCATCTAAAGGAGTTGATCAAGCCTAGAAAAGCTTCATTTCATCTTGTATTAGCTAAAGTGAGTTGTTATGATTTCCCTTCTTATAAATATTCATAAACTCTTTAATGTTGTTCTTGTTCATGTGATGTTTGTTTCATGCTTGGGAAACCTTATAGAAGTTGTATGATTAGTAAATGAAGTAGAAGGAAGTAAATGTTCATGTAAGATGATTTAGAGGAAATGAAATGGGTGGAAGATTTAGTGATAAATAATCTAGGGCTACTTTATTTTGGGTTTACATGATTTAGGATGAACTTTGTAAAGCTAGGAAATCCTTTGGGTGTTCTTAAAATTAGGGTAGAGGAAAAGAAAGGGAATGAAGCTAAGTAGAAAATGGTTGAAATCTGGGAAATTGCTGAAGAGGGACTTGGGCGGTCGCCCAAGGGGGCATGAGCGGCCGCCCATGCTTCCAGAAACTAGTATGCCTTGGAAAGCCTCTTGGGCGGTCGCCCAAGAGGTGTTGTGCGGTCGCCCAATAGGGCAGAAACTTAGGGTCACCTTGAAATCCACTTGGGCGGTCGCCCAAGTGGTATGGGCGGTCGCCCAAGACCCCAGAAATTTAACTTTCAATCTGAACCAGAATTAGTTTGGCAATCTTGGTTGGTGACTTATGAATTGTGACTCCCACTTGGTAAATTGAACTTGAACCTTCATAGAGGCTTTGTATTATTGTATAATGACCTTGTAGGATGGATTGATGATACTTCCTTGCCTTACTTGAGTTCATATACATTGTTTATATTATGCATAGTGTATTGAATAAATGTTGCACTATGATATTGGTTGGACATGAGTATATTTTACCATGTTGCTATATTGTTATCCCTTTTTGTGGATTATATTTCAAGTAACTATTATGTGCTTGATATTTGTTAATCAGCTGATGTTGGGGGTATAACATAATACGATCAATTATGGAAGTGTGACCTAATGTGATCGGATTATGTTATATCTGTGACCGTCCCCTCCTGTGGCCACAGGTCGGGGTATAGCATCTGTAGTGAGCCAAAAGCCTTACAGAGTTGCTACTATCTTATTTGGTTCCCTGAAAAATGGGTCTTATAAGATGTGAGTATTGCTTAAGCAGCTCACTGTAAGATTGGAGTATTACTATACCCAATGTTGTATGACTATTGTTCAGACGGGAAAAGGTAAACCAAGGTAATGGAATGTGTTTACAGCTTTTCCAATGTGTTATGTGCAACTTGTTATGTGTTGCATTTATTTGGCATATTGCTGCATTCATAATAGCTTGCTGAGATTTATTCTCACCCCTCTCCCTTTAATGTTTTTAGATCCCGAGACAGGCAGACCGACCAAGTAAGGGCGGAAAGGAGTTTGGCAGTGAGCTTTTGGGTATTGTCGGGGTACGTTAGGTTGGCGTAGAAAATATATTTTGTTTTAATTCCTTTAAGGAGTTTGTAATTATAAACTTTACATTTCTACGTTAAAACCAATATCTTTTGTAACTAAACAGGTGAATGTTTTCAAAGTTGGTCAACTCCTCCTCCAAAGTGGAGAGGAGTGGAGTTATTTTGAAATGAAAATGTTAATGATGTTTATATGTGAAAGTTAAATCCAAGTTTTAAAAGTTTAGTAAATTTGGGTTAGTTTGGGGACGCTCCAACTCGGGACACGTGTAGGTTCCGGGTCGGGGTCCTCACAGTCTTTGCCTGGCTCATTATCCAAACTTTCTTTGGCATGAGAGGGCTCTTCGATCTCAATCATGTTCACCCTGTTGTTGTTTCTTGGGAACGGGTTGTTGACTATGTTGGGCCCCTCGGGTACTTCTAGCTTACCTTCTTCAATTAACCTTCGTATGGCCTTCTTCAGAACTATACAATCATTAGTGAGATGCCCGTGATACTGATGAAAATCACAATGCTTGGTTGTGTCCAGAGGGATGTTGGGGTCCCTGGGCTGATAATTATCTAAAGGCCGAATCAGGCCTTCCTTCACTAGTCCTTTGAAGACTTCGCTCAGGGGCATTCCGAAGTTACTGAGATTTATGCCCAGAGGCTTGGGCATCTCGACTTTCCTTGGTACGAAAGGAGTGGCACTGTTGCAGTTCTGACCGGCAAACTTAACAACTTCTTTACCCTTGGGCTGGGCAGGAACATGATTGGCGATATTGGTTCGATACCGGTAAGAAGGGGCAGCTGCTTGTTGCTGATTGTAAGCCTTTTTGAATTTATCCCCAGAGTTGACCATGTCACGTAGATCTGGGTAGGGGAAATTGCTGAGGGATGCCCTCAGGTGAGGCTTCAGACATGACTGAAAGATATCCAACTGCTCTTCGTCGGAAGGAGGGATGGCCATTTCACTCAGCTTATCGTTCCAATGTTTGTAAAAGTCACCAATGTTCTCATCAGGGCGTTGCATAGTTGTTTGCCAATCCACCCGATTTGTCTCCCATTCCAGGTTGGCCTTGTATTTTTCGGTGAAGGCGTTGGTGATCTGCTCCCAAGTGGCCTTGGACTCGGGTTTCAATCGGAAGAACTATTTCAGAGCCCCTAGCTTCAAATAGAGGCTGAAGTAATCAGCCAGCTGTTGGTTCGTGCACCCTTTGACTTTCATAGCTAGGGCATAGGTGTCAAGATGAGTGTTTGGACAAGCAGTCCCATCAAACAATTCCAAATTAGGCATCACGAATTTGTGGGATAGAGGTACAACAGAATCAGGATCTGTGAGCCGAAGGGCAGCCTTTTTTACTGTCAGTTCGGCAATCTGTGCTTTCATTTCTTTGTGTTGTTCCATGAACCAGGCCAAATGTGGGTCCATTGGTGGAGCGGGAGCATTCAAACCAGTGACTGGACTGGAGAGAGGAGTTACCATTGGCGGCACTCTGGTGGAAGGAATGGCCGGACCCGGGGCATAAGTGAAAACCTGTCCTTGGCCTAAATTGCCCTGGGGTTATAAGTAGGAGCCTGGGCAAAGGGATAGAACCCAGCGGCTTGCTGTTGACTTTCAGTTGGAAAAGTGGGCGGTGGCAGACCTGAGGTGGCCGGGTATCTTGGGTTCTCGGGATGAGACACATAGGTAGGTTTAAATGTGGGTTGTGATCCTTGGTTGATGAACTGCATGCCTGGCTGCGGTGATGGTGTATAACCTGGAGGATACTGTGGCCCTGGTGATTCGGATGAGACCGGGATGGTAGCTTGCTGACCCATGGGGGCCTGAGTGAGAAACGGGTTTGTGGAAGCCGGCGAGGTGTTAGGGGCTGCTGGACCAACATTGTTTTGAGGAGGGGCACCTGATTGTTGTCCTGAACCAAACTGCGGTGGTGGCACTCCAGACTGCGGTTGCGGTACTCTGAACTGTTGTTGTGAAGATCTGGGCTGATTGGTTCCAGACTGAGGTGGGGCTCCAACATACTGTGGCATTCCAAGGTACCCCCAACCATGGGAAGACATTCCTTACTGATTCTGTCCCCACTGAGGAACTGCGAATTGGCTCGTCCCACCAGAATGTATGGGCCCGGTAGCCTGTGGTTGAGGAGCTGGCTGACCCACAGATCGAGATGCATGGGCTCCGGTAGCGGTACCATAGGAGGCTGGTGGTGGCATCCTGGAGTAGTCAGGACGACCGAGAGTGGGATTAGGGTCATCCTCTTCTTCGACGGTGAAAGTACAGTCGGGATTAGAACTGACAATCAAACCATGGCTCCTAATAGCTTCTAGAAAGTACATTCATCTGTGCTTCCTGTCTTGATCTCATTTGTTCGGCCAAGCGGATTCCACTTTAACATTGCATGCAGGGAGTCCGGGAGGCGGAGTGGTGTTGTCCCCATTGTTACCAGTGATGCGAGACATTACGAAAATCGGAGTTGAGGCAAACGATGAAGGCGACGATGCGCTTGATTCTTCCCAACTAATCGGACGGTGACAGGTGTCAGGTACCCAAGCCTTGCGAGGTCTTTGCGGGAGGAAGATCTGAGGAGGTTCAGACTTTGGGGGTGGAAGAAAAAGGGTAGGTGTTTGGGTTCAGAGTTCATGCAACATGCGGTTATTTGTTTCCGTTTACTTAAAACGTATTTTATTAAACCCTAAGAGGTTGGAAAAGATTGCTCTTTTTTTGTTAGTATTCTGAATCCTGGATCAGTGGGTCCCATCACTACACCTACGGACCCTCAACCTGTAACCCCGAACAAGGGCTCCGTAGGGTAAGTGGGTCCCACCGACCGAAAAGGAAAACGAACCTAATTAAGGTCTGGCGGATCATGGAGTCTTAACGCGCGCTCGATGTAAATTACCGGCGAAGCCCGCGTCGAGAATCAAAATCGGGTCAGAGTGCCTGACGGAAAACCGGCATGACTCCGACTGATAAAGGTCCACGAGGGATCTTGACTCATCGTTGGTTAAGCAGTAATTAGGCATGGATTGAGCATTAATCCTTGATGACTCCGTGTCATACCGGGAGCCGGTGTATGAACCGTGCGGGTCAAAGTCAAAGTCTGAGCCCCAGTCAAGATCGAGTCAAAGTTCATGACGGGAAACCAGCATGACTCCGACTGAGTTGGGTCCGCGGGAGATCATGACTTGGCACGTTGACTAGGGTTTGACCTACACGGGGCATGCACCGACGCGGTCTGACACGGACCTGACCAAAAACCAACCAAGTCTCGGAAAAGTGTGTCACGGACAAGTGCAGGGCCGACACGAGGGTAAACCAATGGCTGTTTGGGTCGTCCCGTGCTCGCACCGAGAGGCGTAGTAAGGTCCCCCAGGCTGCTACTGAGATTTCCCGGGTTAAGGACGTAGTGTGCAGTGTAAGGTCAACGTGCGCGTAGTGTGCGGCAGTCTATCTTCCTTTTTGAGTAAAAAAAAACAGAAATTTTCAAATGTGTCTTAAAAGCATGATGCATGCAAAAAAAGATTTTTTTTTTGAAAACATTTTTTTTTGAAAATATATTATTTGAAAATATATATATATATTTTTTTTAAACATGTAAGCACATAAGCACATAAACACATAAAATTCAAACGATTAGGGAAACGGATCCGACAGTCAAAATTTGACTTTTCTGGGACGGTCAAAACAACAACGAAGCATAATGGGAAAAATAGACACACACAAAACAAAAAAAGTCTCAAGTGTTGGGACGGAAGTTTGACCCACAAAAGCCATTTTTTTTTTTTTTGAAATGACACTGGTACGTGGCATTGTTCATCCATAGTTTATCCCCGGCTCTGTTCGAAGGCGTTGAAGAGGAAACTTAATGGTTTTCACCTATATACCGGATATCATTTTTTTATTTATTTTATTATATAAAAAAAGCTTATTTTATCCCCAGCTGAGTCGCCACTGTGATGACCGTGCATCCGCCGCGATTTTTCCATTTTTTCCGTTTTGGGAAATTGTTTTTTTTTTTTTGGGGAAAATCGTTCTTTGGAGTCGCCACGCCGTTTTTAGTTTAAGGGCCAAAATTTTGAAAAGTACCCTAGATTAGAGAAAATGGGTTCGGAGGTCACGTTACACTCCGGGAAGAACGTTAGTGTTCACTCGGAATGCCTCGTATGACGAGTCTTCCTCACTTGAGACTTTTTTGTGGTGTGTGTGTTAAAAAAGGGGAGGGGTTCTGGAAATAAATGAAATTATAAGGACTAAACTGAAAAAAAGTTAGAAAACAGGGATTAAACAGGAAATAACAGAAAATTGAGGGACTGTTTGCAGATGACAATGTCATCCGCGTGGACAAGATTGGAGTGCAATCTCATCCGCGCGGGCTAACATGCATTGTTAATATTTTTACAGTTTCCAGTTTAGTCACTGTAATTTCCAGAAAGTTAACTGGATTTACAGGACTTAACTGGAATTGTAACTGAAAGACAGAAATTGAAAGGGGATTTGGATTTTTGGCATCCATGCTTGTCCTCTCTTTCCCTAGACTTTGATTAGTGGTCATAAGTGATGAAATTCACTTAATCAAGTCATCCCGGGGGTACGTTGGGACTTTGTGAGCATTTCATTTGCTTGGGAGAAAGGAGAATTTGACATAAAAGTAATTTTGATAAAGGATGGGTCAAGATGTATCAACCTTTAGAGGAAGATCTCTAAGGTGGTCATAGGAAGACCAACCTTGAGACCTATACTCAAGTGTATCTTGTACATCTTGTGTGACCCATTTTGTGTGTCTAGATGATGTTCATCCAAGGAAAATGTTCCAAGGTGAGCATCTTAGACACGGGGAAGGGAATTTGCAAGGAATGTAAATAATGTTGACCATTTGAAATGATCATCTATGGAGATTGACTCCAAGATGACCATATTGAGGTCAAGGAGACAAATAAGACTAAACATGTAAAGGAGCATAAAATATGGACCATTTGAAGTGGTCATCCATGGAGATGAACTCCAAGATGACCATCTTTTTAGTCAAACAAGCAAGTACCAAAAAATATATAAAAAATAAAGGGAGTGGGGAAATGACATAAAATAAAAGGGGATGTAGATCATTTTGGAGGATCATCCATAGAAATGGGTTCCATGGAGATCCTCTTGGATCTTAGGGACAAAGGGAAAGGGGAGTTGAACAAAAGGGTAGTAAGTAGAATCACATCATTTTTACATAGAATGTATGCATAAATGAGAGGGATATGAATGAAGAGATTGAGGGTTTACCAATTGTCTTGGGTTTGTTGTTTAGGGTTTGAAGGATTTCAAAGGGTTAGGAGTGGTTTTGGAATGGATTTTGGGATGAATATGGTGTAGGACTTAAGTTTTGAGAGTGTTGAGGGCTGTTTGGGGGAGGATTTTGGCAGCATAACAGTAGGTTTACGAATTTTTTGGCCTTCTTAAACTGAGGGAGAAGGGCTGAATTTATAGGTATTCTGGGTGCTGATCTTATCCGCGTGGACAAGATTGTAGTGACAATATCGTCCGCGCGGACTAACCAAGCAGCGTGCCTGACAAGTGCAGAAAAGCAGTTTTGGCATTTTGTCTTTGGTCAATATTCCCTTTTTTATGGGAAATGACAAATATCAGTGAGATTTTGTCTATTTTTATTCCTAAAATGCCCGTCCTCATTTAAATTGTCAAAATAATGTCCAAAATGCCCCTAGATGATTATAAATCATTAATTTGGCCTGACGAAACATTAATGACCCAGATTGGGGTACTTACACCTTCCTTTCTCCACTCACGAACCTCCTTCTCACCACCTTCTATAGTGTCCTTCCTCACAAAAAAAGAACCTATTTTTCCAACCCCTATACGAATCCAGAGAATCCACTACCAAACTAAGAGCCTTGCTTTTCACCCTAAAGCCGAACCTATAGTTTCCATGAGCCTTAATATCATAGCAGCAAGCAAATTCCTCCAAACATACCCTCAAACCCGTTTCAATGCTCAACCTGTCTAGGGTAGCCAAGGCCCTCTAGCCAATAGGCATAAGTTGACAATAGGCAAGATCGGTAATTTCGAAGAAGCGAGTGATTAAAGGAGAACAGGGGAATTTGAGTCCAATAGTAAAATGATACTCAAGAAAGAAAACCCAATCGCTTGAAATACAATTAGAAGTGAGGTTAGGGTTGGGATCCATGAATTCTACACCTATGGGGAAAGCAAGATTCTTTCGAAGAATTTCGATGCTAGCGCGGGATATGACACACCCTTCATCTTCAGGACGATCTATAATGTCTAAACGACGGAATCCAGGAGGCAACAAAGAGCTAGGGCTAACGATTTCCTTAGATTTACCCATCTTGGGTAGAAAGCAATTAACATCAAGAAAAGAAAAGGATTTTTTTTAAGAAGAAGAAAACTCACCGAAAAATGAAGGACCCTCCTTAGAATTGCTCAATGTTGAAGGAAGAAGGAGGCCACAACCGGCGCAATAAAAAGGATGGGACTTGGACTTGACGGTTGGAGACCCCTAGGCATACTCAAATACCTAAACCCTAGACCTTGGAAGTTGTCACGATGAGGAGCCGCCAAGTAAATGGATACGTGGGCGCCAGCAGGTAAAAGGTTAAAATTTTGACTTTTTAACTTCTTTAAAAATTCAAAATTTAGAAGTTAAAAATTCAAAATTTAGGGGCAATTGTTTGGGGTGGAAAAGCACCTCCAACATGTTATAACCTGGTACTACATCTTGACCCCCACATCTTGAGCTAACAACTTGGCAATGCAACATGAAAGCGAAGCAGTCATTATCCTATTTTTCAGGGGTCGTTGCTAAAGACAAGGTCAAAAGTCGTTAATACTCATTAAAACTTCATCAAAACGGGTCTCCATCAACTTCCTACGGATTTCTTGGAGCAAAAAGGGGGATAACGTTAAACTTGTTATGTCCGTTACTTTTCATGTCGTTTAAGTAGAATTAGCTCTACACATGTATACACACACTCACGTTAGCAACACTCATGGGACTGACTTTTATACTCCATCATCATCATACTAATAATATTCCATCGTTTCGAGGTTTTTATGCCGGCGAACAAGTTGTTTAAGGGATTTCCTCGTTAAATCTCTTTGCCATTACATCTTGATTTTCAATTATTATATTCCATTGCACCCTATTCTACCTGCTTAAATTTGGCTAAAACAACAGAGAAAGCGTCTTAACACCTTTATCCTGACAGAATGCATAGGGGAGAAGAAATCAACCACAGGAAACAAAAAGATGTCGAAGGGAAAAGAGAAACCGCTCTCTATCAGCCGTTGGATCAATTTTTCAACTTTCAATCTGAACCACAACTTATGTGGTAGTTAAGTGCCGATTTTTCGACCGTGTATTGTATAATAGATTTGTTCAGTGCACAGTTAACAACTGTTGGATTTTTTTAATTAATGCTGTAGAGAAAACCGCGAACATGCCGTACCCCTACCGAAGTATTAATGGGCTGGGCCCAATGGTAATTCAACTCAGTTTACCCATTCAGATTCATAATTATAATGGGCCTAATAATAATGAATTCCATTCAAGATGACCCATTCAACCTCATGATTACTTCATATTGTTCTCAACTTGTTCACTTGTTGCCACAATAGTTGGCCCACACTACAAAAAAAGTCATTATTAGGGACTGAATTTTTTGGGTCAGGAGAATTCTCTAGTCCCTATTATCCACTTAATAAGTCAGCTATACACGATGAAATTGATAGGACGGCAAATTGGGTCTTTAAAAATTGATTAGCAAATAAATGAAATAAAAAAAAAAAAGAAGGAAACCCCCCAAAACCCTCCCTGCTCTTACGCACACTACACCTCTCCCGCACCTTCCCTCTACACCCCTCTAATCGTTTTCATCCGCCATCGTTTTCATCCGCCGTTCTTGCAAATTGGTTCCGTTCAATACTTCGATTGCCTGCCTTTAAACCAGCTTCCTTTCTATTTTATCTGCCGTTCTCCGGAATCGTTGTTGGTTCCGTTCGATTTCATCCGCCGTTCTCTGCAATCGTCCTTTTGATTTCATCCGCCGTTCTCTCTGCAATCGTTGTTGGTTCCGTTCGATTTCATCCGCCGTTCTCTGCAATTGTCAAGGTACTTTCTCTCTCTAATTATTTGTAATGAATTTTTTTGTTAATAGCGGTCCTATTTTTTTTGTTTTTTTTTAATTTGTTTTGTAAATGTCCTGACAAATAATCAACTTATAGCTAAAATCTTGCCCCTGTTTTTGTTTTTCAGAGCCTCAATCTGAATCTTGGCAACAATTGCAGTTTCAGGGTACCAGAACATCTAGGGCTTGTACTTTTCAGGTGGGTCTTTAATTCTTTCTTGATTTTCATTCTCTCTATTATTTTTTTTTTCAATTTATCCTTTGTTTGGATGATATTATAATTTGTCTATACTATTCTTAGTGAAGGTATCATGTTATTGGTTTTGCTGTGTAAAAAAGTTACTGGGCAGATTTCGTATTCTACATTAGACCAGTCATGATTATATGGTTGTCCTACTCTATTTTATATGTGACAAAAATTGAACTCAGCTTATGGTTTTGAGGAAGAGCTGAAGTACTGTATACAGGAAATGCATATTCAAGATCTTTTGGTATGTTCAACGGTCTTGTTTATGAAATCATCAGTTGCTGAAAGAGGAATAATGCTTCTATAAGAAACTCGGGCATCGATATCATGCAATGCATTAGCCAAATAGGGAGGTATTCCATGCCCATAATCTGTGTCCTCGAATATAAGAACTACTTGTAGCCACTGAAAGGCTTTTACAATGGCAACAATGGCCCCAATTTGAGTAGCATCACTTTGGGAAGTTTGAATAAAGTAGCTAGTTGAATTTGGAAGAGGGAATAGATGAGAAGGGATTGTTGCAGAGAAAGAAATTATGGGTACTTGAGCTTTGTTTCCCATTTCTATCAAGAAACTGGCTTGTGAAGATTTTTGAGGCCCAATTATGGCATTAACATTCTCTTCTTTCAGCAAATCTAGTGCTGCATTGATATGGAAAAATAGAGGGAAACTTATGTCAGAAAAACAACAACAATAACAAAGCCTTAGTCACAAAATGATTTGGAGTTGGCTAACATGAAGCGACATATGGACTCGTCAAAAAAGAGATGAGAAAACAATGAAAAAAAGTTAAGAGATGATAACATAAAAAAAATTGTGAAATTTAAAAAGATTTAAAAGAAGAAATAAGTGTAAAGAAAATCAAGAGAAATAGGATAACAAAAATATTTGTAAAGTGAAGTATGAGAGAGATAACTAATAAGGGTAATGTCTAATTGGCTCCAAGGGTTTAGGTCTGGTATGTTTTCATGCTTAAACTATATGAATGACAAAGTCAATAACATTTGTTTATTGCAAGTGTTTTTTTTAAAGCCTATTTTTTCTTAACTTGTTATCGGTCTGCATTACATAAATATAATGTAAAAGTCTTAAGCTGAACTAAAGATTGACCTCTCATGCTTGGAATAGCATTCACAGATCACTTCAAATCAAGACTAAACTTAATTATACAACTTTTTTTTGCTTTCTTCATAATTGTTTTCTTTCCTTCTTCTTATCTTTTCAGTGGTTAGTTAAAGTCTTGCTTATTATAAAAGCTTCTAGAGTGATTGAGCTGCTTCTTCTGCTAATTTAATATTTGTTGCTTCCACTTGAGTCTTATTCTATAAACCATCATAATTCTTTAAAGTTCACTTAATTAAATCAATCTAAACGATTATATTATAGTTTTTACATTCAAAGTATGTTTTGCGTAGGCATGTTATATACTAAGAAAGTACTTGATTTGCTTATTATTTTCTAAGTGATTAATATTATGTGTTTGTTTATGTTAACAGTTCATTAAAGTAGTTATGGATAAGACTTGGATTGCATTACTGAAATTACCCGGATCCGGCTCGCGCGCGGAGCCCCGGCATCTCGCATTCGTCGCTGTTCGGGAAGTCGCCCGGATCCGAGAGGTAGCACAATCGCGCCCCGGCATCTGGCTTATTCCGTTTTAGCGTTGCGTGTTGGAGGTGTCTCGCCGTTTTGCTTTCGCATTTTGTAGAGTCGCCACGCCGTTTTTATTAAGCCCAAAACATTGAAAAAGGGCATCAGTTTAAAGATAAATTTTAAACTGTTTTTGTGTGATGAGATTTTGAGTTCGGAGGTCAGATGACTCCTCGGGAAGAGAATATTAGAATATTAGAGCTCACCCGAGTCGCCTCGTAAAAACGAGTCTTTCGGATACCCCTAATATCCTTTAAAAAGTTGTGTGATGTGTGTGTGCTTTTAAAAATGCATGCTGTATCGGATGTCTACATTGTATTGAAATGTATTGAAATAGAATAGGAAGGAAGCCTTACCAATGTTGGTTCGTGTCTGTCTTCCGCAGGGGAATAGTGTTTGAGGTCGGAGTAGCGTTCCGGATTGCTTCGGGGATGCCGGTGGTCCGCGGACGAGTTTCGGCGTGAGTTGAAACCGTAGGCCGCGTTGGGGCGCAGGTTCGGCGTGCGTGGGGATCGTCGGGATCAGTCGGCGCAGGTTCGGCGTGCGTTGGAATCGTTGGTTGGATTCGGGCGCAGAGGTTCGGCAAGGTTTGGGATCGCCGGTTTGACTCGGAAAGAGCCGGACACCGTGGGAAAGACCGTGCAAGGCCTCGGAGTACCACGAGGGGCCTCAGAGTACCTCGAGAGTGCCTCGGGGCAGCGCGGGAGCGTCTCGGGAGCGCTCGGAGAGGCTTCGGAGCACCTCGAGGGGGCTCGGAAGGCCTCGGAAGGATCCGAAGGGGCCGGAATGCCTCGAAAGGTCTTAGAAGGGGCGCCAGAAGGCTTAGGGAGGAAGAGAGACGTGGGAGGTGTGAAAAAATGAGGAGGGAAGCCCTCTATTTATAGTAGTGGAAAATCGCAAAGAGGTCCGTACGGACCTCTTAGGTAATGATGGATTTCCGGGATTTGAGGGAATCTCGTGGACTTTAAGGGGATTTTCGTAATGCTTATGTCTGGTGCAATAAGGTCCGTACGGACCTTTTGGCATGCAAAGAGGTCAGTATGGACTTTCCATGCTCTTGTGAATGTGATGGCAAGCTAGCTCTCGAGAGCTTTCCAACCATATATGGCACGTCGCAATCGGAGTTCGTATGAAGGAGTTATGACCTCCGGAAGTTTGCCCGTGGTTTTGTCGTATGCTGGGATGGAGAGCGATCCAGATTGGGGTACTTACAGAAGCCCCTCGGCGACGTCACTTATGAAAGAAGTGGGGTCGTCGATAAGATAAGGGTCCTGATCTGGATCGCGTGCTGGGAGAGGAAGTGACCGTGTAGGTCAGTGCGTGAGGACATGGCGGTGTCCTGTTATGTGACCGTTTAGGTCGATTGGCCGGACCCCGTGATAGGATTCCTATGTATCCCTAGCGGGAATCAAGCCCGATCGTAGTTCGTGTGTGGGGTGAGTGTTTGTGAGTGCGGGCGTGGTGGTGCCCCGAAGTGTTGTGTGACCGCCGAGGTCGGTGATAAGGACGTGGTGGTGTCCCGAGCGACCGTATAGGTCGATGGCCGGACCCCGCGATAGGATTCCTACGTATCCCTCGGCGGGAATCAAGCCCGGTCGTAGTTCAGAGGTCGTGAAATTGTGAGTGTATGTGAGCGTGGTGGTGCCCTAAAGTGTTGTGTGACCGCCGAGGTCAGTGATAAGGACGGGGTGATGTCCTGATATGTGGTGACCGCCGAGGTCAATTGTGAGGACGTGGTGGTATCCTGGGATGGAAATTTTACGATTTTCCTAATCGGGTGGTTTAAGGCCTTCCGGGCCGGAGATAGTGATTTGGGAGATTTATACGGTCTTCCGGACCGAGTGGTTTAGAGCCTTCCGGCCGGGGATAGTAGTTTGGCCGATTTATACGCCTCCTGACCGAGTGGTTTAAAGCCTTCCGGCCGGGGATAGTAGTTTGGGATTTACTGTCTTCCTGACCGAGTGGTTTAAAGCCTTCCGGGCTGGAGATAGTGATGGGGGAGGTTTATACGGTCTTCCGGACCGAGTGGTTTAAAGCCTTCCGGGCTGCCTGTGGTGAAGTAGTGAGGTTTGTGGTGAGTGGACGTGGTGATGTCCTGAGTTGAAGCTTAGTTCGGGAGTATGAACCTAAGTTGTGACCTAGTTCAGGAATATGACCCTAAGTTGGGACCTAGTTCAGGAATATGACCCTAAGTTGGGACCTAGTTCAGGAATATGACCTAAGTTGGGACCTAGTTCAGGAGTATGACCTAAGTTGGGACCTAGTTCAGGAATATGACCCTAAGTTGGGACCTAGTTCAGGAATATGACCCTAAGTTGGGACCTAGTTCAGGAATATGACCTAAGTTGGGACCTAGTTCAGAGTATGACCTAAGTTGGGACCTAGTTCAGAATATGACCTAAGTTGGGACCTAGTTCAGAGTATGACCTAAGTTGGGACCTAGTTCAGGAATATGACCTAAGTTGGGACCTAGTTCAGAGTATGACCTAAGTTGGGACCTAGTTCAGAGTATGACCTAAGTTGGGACCTAGTTCAGGAATATGACCTAAGTTGGGACCTAGTTCAGAATATGACCCTAAGTTGGGACCTAGTTCAGAATATGACCCTAAGTTGGGACCTAGTTCAGAATATGACCTAAGTTGGGACCTAGTTCAGAGTATGACCTAAGTTGGGACCTAGTTCAGAGTATGACCTAAGTTGGGACCTAGTTCAGAATATGACCTAAGTTGGGACCTTGTTCAGGAGTATGACCTAAGGGAGACTTAGTTCAAGAGTATGACCCTAAGTTGGGACCTAGTTCAGAATATGACCCTAAGTTGGGACCTAGTTCAGAATATGACCTAAGTTGAGACTATTCTAAGGCGTCCGGACCTAAGTTGAGTTTGATGGGCATTTTGTGGATCCTATATGGAACTTTGTTTGTGGGAATTTTTGGAAAGGCATCATGCCGTGGCCGGGATTCTTCTTTTATGTAGCATTTATTACGGCTATGTCTTGCGTTTGAAGTTTATTGACATACCTTTCTTTGTGTTTACCGCAGGAGGAGGCACCTTTGTGAGGAGGAAGTTGAATTGTCGAGGATGTGGGGCACCTCCGACCGAGATGAAGAGGACATGGTGGCGTCTTTGGGCCGAATTGTCAAGTGTTAGAGGGCATGGGCGCCCGATCGAGTTGTTGAAATGTTGAGGACGTGTGGCGCCCGACCGAAGTTGCCGAAATGCCGCGGATGCGCCGGCGTTTTGATCAAGTCGGTGAAAGGACGAGGACGCGACTGAGCCTTTGTTCGAACTTGCGGTGAGGGCGAGGTGGAACCTCCGCCCGAACTTGCGAGGGCGAGGTAGCGCCCCGTCTCGAACTTGCGCGAGGGCGAGATGGAGCCTCCGTCCGAACTTGCGAGGGCGAGGTAGCGCCCGTCTCGAACTTGCGGTGAGGGCGAGGTGGAACCTCCGTCTCGAACTTGGTGAGGGCGAGGTAGCGCCCGTCTCGAACTTGCGGGGAGGGCGAGATGGAGCCTCTATCTCGAACTTGCGAGGGCGAGGTAGCGCCCCTGTCCGAACTTGCGGTGAGGGCGAGACGGAGCCTCTGTCCGAACTTGCGGTGAGGGCGAGATGGAGCGCCCGTCTCGAACTTGCGAGGGCGAGGTAGCGCCTCTGTCTGAACTTGCGGTGAGGGCGAGATTGAGCCTCTGTCTGAACTTGGCGAGGGCGAGATGGAGCCTTTGTCTGAACTTGGCGAGGGCGAGATGGCGCTCCGTCCGAACTTGCGGTGAGGGCGAGATGGAGCCTTTGTCTCGAACTTGGCGAGGGCGAGGTAGCGCCCGTCTCGAACTTGCGGTGAGGGCGAGATGGAGCCTCCGTCTCGAACTTGGCGAGGGCGAGGTAGCACCTCTGTCTCGAACTTGGCGAGGACGTGGACGCCTCAGTGCCGGGACAAGGAGAGGAGGGATGGCTCATCTTCTTTTTCCTTCTTCGTTCTTATTCCCGTGGACTTCTTGGATTATCCTATTGAGGAAGGTGCCGGGTTCACCGAGGACGATGATGTGGCCGGCTGAGGCGCCGAGATGCCGAATTTCTCAAGCCAGGAGGAGGATGATGATGAATCGGATTAGGGCTCTTTTGCTTTTCCTCTTTCCATTGTTTTTTTTTTGTAGAGCAACAGACATTTTGTACCCGTAATAAAACACTTGTATTTGCACAAAGAAAGTATTTTATTTAAGATGTAATGACGTATTTGTGATTCCTGGGATTGACCTAGGAATTGTTGCTAGCTTATTATTATTTTTGTGCATGTCGCATGAGCCGGGAATGCATTTGTGGTTAATGGAGGCCGAGGCAGCCTTTGGCAAGTTTTCCGAGCAAATAAATGGGCAGCCTTGACAGCTTCATGAGCGGTGGCGGGAGTGATGTCTCCCGGGACGCGTTCGCAGTGCTTGATAGCCACTCTTTTCGGGTCAGCTACCTCAGGATATGTGACGGTGCTCTGTTTGATATGGCAGCCATTGTCGGGCGGGCGAGGATATCGTTCCTTTGGTTCCAGGGGAAACCTTCCACGGTGTAGATCATCCGGTGACGAGGGACCGATTCATGCGGGGAAGCCCCCGCTTTGCTTGCATTATGGTTGCGAGAGAGGCTTCAAACCATGCCCGAGTCTCCGGCGTCTCTTAGTCCGTGGACGTTTGCTCGGTGACCTTTGTCTTGGACATGGATCACCCGCTTGGGAGAGATGGATGGCACATCTTGGTACGCATCGATTCGCTGGTGGGTTTCCCTTGGGGGATTGAAACTAGGAGGGCCCGTCAGAAGGTTCCTATGTTGTCGAGTTCCGTGTTTGCCTTGGTCCTCTTTCTCTCGTGTTCCGTTGCTTGTTTCCCGTCGCCCGGGATGAGGCAGAGCCTCATTGGCCGGGATGACATTGCCAACGTGGAGGTAGCTTCTTTCGCATGACAGATCCCGATGCTTTTATGTATTTTCCGAGGGTATGGAAGTATTCCGCTTTCCCTCCCGCGGTGCTCCTTAGATGCCGGGAGAATGTTGTCTTGACCATCGAGTACCGGATTGGTATGAGTAGCATATCGGGCACTCCAAGTGGTTTTGGGGAGCAAAGCGTGAAGCAATTCTGGGGCAAGATTGTCGTCTCCGCTATAGCCTTAGGAGTGTAAGCTTGGTCTAACCCTCGGATGTCATGGGAGACGCTTTGTTTGACTACGTGACTCGAGTTGACAGACCGGCGGGAGAGGTCCCCTTGCGCACTCGTAGGGAGTGAGATCCGAGCCGAGGCACGGGTGAACGATGCTCGAGAGCGACCGGTTCGTTTGACACGACAAGGAGGACTCCCGATCTCGGAATGAGGGAGACAGAACTCGCTCATGGGGAATGAAAAAGACTCGCTGGGGACGAGGGAGGAAAGGAAAGAGTGATGAAGGGCCAAACGCGAGTAGCATGGAATGACCTTCAAACACCGAGTATCCATTCATCGGCATCGTGCACACATTGATTGTTAAATGTTTTAAGTCGTCTTTTAGCATGTTGTGAGTTTGAGAGTAGACCGTGCTTGAACTCATCAAGAAGTGTTTTAACCGTGATGATTTGTGATTTACTTTTAAAGCTTTGTCGAGACGCAAAATCTCTTGCTTGCTTCTTTCCCGAGCCTTGGTGGCATCAATTTTTGGAATTTTGTGTATTCCTTAGACCGAACCAATGAAGGCCGCCTACGTTCCCTGACCGAGAGGCTCAGTCTGCGTAGTTCGACCCTCTTTGTGGAAGAAATGACTCGTAATGTACACTTGCAAGGGCGTATTTATTTTTGAAAAGGTGGGAACGGGTCCCCTTTTGTGTGAATGCCTTATTTGATGTAGGCACAAAAGAAATGCTTTTGGGTTTGACTCTTTTGAGAGAGTATGAGTACCGAAAAGCTTGTAAAAGTGTATGGAAGCCCTCACGACGTAAAATCGTTGTTTAGCTCTATTGTCCTATTTTGTAGAAAAAGAAGACTTGTCGAGACATCTCGAAAACTTGATTTGTTCACAATGATCACTTGTTTGCTTAAAACCCTTTGTTGATGTTCGGGTTATTCAACAATTAAACCCGATATGCTTTGATTAATCACGAGGAGAAAGTCAACCGGTATCAAGGATCGAGTTGGTCCGGTGTGAAAGAAGGTTTGTGTATAGGAGAGGTCATTGATGAGATCGGGTTTGTGGATTTGTATGTGTTTATGATCGGACCATTTTCGGATGCCTACGTTCCCCTTAAGACAAGGAGCTCAGTCGACGTAGTTCGGGTTTGAACCGTGTTTGGCTTTGGGGCCGTGGCATGAATATTTGCGCGGCCTCGCGAAAAGGCTCTAAGGTTGAATGATGAGGCACAGGCCTTGAGGTGATTCCTTGACAAGTCGTATTTGACGGCAGCTTTAATGAATCCATTGCTTCGATCGTTGGCTCGGGTCTGACCTCATTTATTTTTGTGAAGCTTCGCTTGAGCTTTTTTTTTTTTTGTGTAGCTTCGCTTGAGCTTCTTTTTTTTTTTTTTTTTTTTTTTTTTGTGCAGCTTCGAGGGCGAAGGCAAGCCCCGCTTGAACTTTCTTGATGCGCACGAGGGCGAAGGCAAGCCCCTAAATTGTTGTCGACATGGGGTCAATCTTTTGATGCTGAGTGACCTTTTGTTGTCCTTTGATGTTCCTGCCGTCGTTGACTTGGTCAAGGTTATGGTGGGGACATGTTTTGGAAAGTGTATGGCTTGATGGAGGCCTTTGTGTGGGGTATGGTAAGGTGTATGGGGAGCTACTGATTGACTTTCTCACACCAATTAATCAAAGCATTAATCATTTGTGGAATTACTTGTTGAGCAATGCAAGTGATCACATAGAACAAAACCATTTCATTAAATGTAATGTGGGGTGCAAAATAATGTCTCAAGTCTAGCAAGAAAAGAAAGAAAACTTTCGTATGGAAAATTGAAGACTTAATTACAATGTCCGAGGAGGACCTGATTGAATGAGAACAAGACTAGAACCTACGAGGTGGACCGTATGATTCTTTGATTTGCGTCTCTTCGGACTCTTCAAAGCCTCCCAAATTCATTTTGGTTAGAACATTCTCGGCACTGGGCCCGATTTTTCTCTCGTTTGACAACATGCTTAAAGATTTGTTTAATGCATTGTTCATTAATGTGTCTCGCGTCTTTATCAAGTGAATCATTATTAACCTGTTTTGGTTAGTTAATTTATCATTTGTTAAAGTGGCAATGAGGGATACTCGTAAAGGTCGAACTTTTATTCGAAGCATAAAGAAGCGCAATTTTTGTTACAAACACATAATCTTCAGCATAAGGCCGTCGACGACTCGAGAGACTTAAACTTTAAACACGACAGACTGTGGGTCTTTTATTTTAGAAGCTAGACTCTAGGAGACTGGGGTTAGATCAAGCTTCCAGACGATTTCTTCTTTGCCGGTTGTGGGTCATGAGAAGGTAACCCAGCTCCTCAATGGCATTTTTGACGCGCTGAGAAGGTCGAAAGGCTTCTCATCGATGCTTTCCCCAATTGTTGTTGGGGAATTGATTTCCGATCGTGCCGGGACCGCGTGGGCATTCCAACTTTCCTTCTTCAATCACCTTTGGATCGCTTGTTTTAGTATGACGCAATTGTCGGTGGTGTGGCCCGGGTAGTTGTGAAAAGCGCAATGCTTGCTCATATCCACGCTTAGGTTAGGATTCCTACGCTGATAATTCTCAAGGGGCTTGAGCATGTTCTCGCTTCATCAACGCCTCAAACACTTGGCTTAGAGGCATTCCAAGGTTGTCGAAGTGCCGAGAACGCCGCGTCCGGGGAGGATTGTTATTTCTCGTGGGCGCTTGATCGCGGCTTCCTTGGACTCCGTTCGGGATGTAGTGGATCGCTCCGCGGCCTCCTTTCCTATGTTTGGAACAAAGCGCCGAATTTGACGAGGCCGCCCGGTAGCGGTGGGAAGGAGCAAGAGTGGCCGGTGTCTTTTGTAGGCTCGGCGTCTTTTCGAACTTGGTCCCGCATTGACCATGGCACGAAGGTCGGGATAGAAGTGGTGGCTAATCAAGGCCCTCAGAGATGGTTTGAGGCAGAATGGAAGATATCCATTTGCTCTTCTTTGGAAAGCGGATCCATTATCTCGCTAAGCTTCCAATTCCATCTTTTGTAGAACTCGCCAACGGGTTCATCATCCTTTTGCTCGGTGGCTTGCAGATCGTGGCGGTTTGTCTCCCACTCAAGATTGGCGCGGTACTTCTCTAGGAAGATCTCGCTGATTTGGTCCCACGTGGAGCGGTTTTCTGCCTTTACATTGAGGAACCATCTTAGCGCTGTGGATTTGAGAGAATGCTGGAAGTGGTCCGCCATCTGTTGAGGGGTTGCCCCTTTGGCTCTCATACCCAGGACGTAGGTGTCGATGTGGGTTTTTGGGCATTCTGTTCCGTCAAACTTTTCCATTTCCGCATCCCGAACTTTGGAGGGAGAGGGACCACTTTGTTCGGATCGGTAGGCAGGAGGGAGTCCTTCCGAGAACTAGCTAGCTTGCCTTGCATGTCTTTCATCCGTTCGATCAACCAAGCCATGTGAGGGTCACTGTCCGAGGCGGGTTACCGTTTTGTGGACGGAAATCGAAGATGGAGGTGGATTGGCCGATGGGATCGCCATTCGGGAGTCTTGGGAGGTAGTTGAGTGTATACCAACCCATACCCCGGGGTGTCAAGTTGAGGGCGTGATTGCCAGGTCCGCTAAGGGCCGTGTTTGGGAACTGGGGAAACGATTCGTTAGCCCCAATCGGGCAAAGAAAGGTGTGGCAAACTTGAGATGTCGGGATATCCGCTCGGATGCCCGTCCCCGGTAAGAATGGGGACTTCGATTGTGATTGCGAGGCTCGTATAGAGGCAAAGGATTGAATCCCGGGGGATACCGAGATGCACCGGGATCCGCGGAGCAGCACGTATGTGTGCCGTTGGTAATGAGCTTGATGTGCGTGAGCCGGGAAACCGACCGATCCGAGGCGTGCATGTCCTGAGCCGCTGACCGATGCCGGAGGGGAGCTGAGCGAGAGCCGCTTGCGTTGCCGGGATCTCGTAGCTTGGCGGAGGCGGGACTCCGCTGATAGCTTTGAGAAACCGGGGAGCCAGATGTCTTCGTCTTCTATGAGAACAAAGGTTCCATCAGTTGGGAACCGCAACTGTTCCTCGAAGACGCAAGGTGTCGACGATCCAGGCTTGCCGTTCTTCTTGGCGCTTCTTGATGGCTTCGAAGGCTCGCAAAGCACCTCCTCCATTGTCCGGAGATTCCTTAGTGGCGGGGTTCCGTTTCCTCACCAAGTTATCCGTTGATCCCGTCCACGGGGGAGTATTGACGGTGCGGACCGTTGAACCGGAAGGGCTATCGGACCTTGTGACCTCAATACCGAAAAGGCGGCTTCCAGTGGATTCTCAACCACTCTCGGTTCACTGGAGGGTGACGGGCAAGGTTTAGACACAGGAATGGCCTAACGGGATAGAAGGGGGAAAGCTCACGTGGCATGCGGTTTCCGTTTCTTTTATTTTCTCGATTTTTTTGTTGTTTTAATTTACTTAAAACAAAGTATTTTCTCGTAATCCTAGGTAGGTTGGAAAAGATTGCTCTTCTTTTTCGCAACTATGCTAGATCCCGGGTCGCTGGAGACCATCTCGTGCGGCTATAAGCCCCTCGTTTTGCACCCGTATTTCGACATCCCGGGTGGACAGCCTGTGCGAGGGTCCTATAGTGCAAGCGGTTTCCACCGGCCTAAAAGAAAAATCGAACCTAAGGACCGAGCCTCGTCATGTTCGTTTTGATGCGTTAGCCATGTGAATAGTGAACCGAGCCGCCACCGAGTCAAGATCGTGTCAAGAGTTCGGCATGACCTTCTCTTTACTTGCTTGCGCAAGGGATCTCGTGACGTTAGGCGTTGGGCCGGGTCATATCGTCATGGCCGACGTATCAAAGGCGTGATGACATGGTGTCATGCGAGCATGGATGTATATCCGGGACGGAACATCGTTGGGTGTAGCTTCGAAATCAAGATCAGGTCAAGATTTTAGCATGACCTTTCATCGCTTTGCTTGCGCAAGGGATCTTGAGTTCCGAGCCTTGACTCGAAAATGGCCGGCATGGTATATGTATCCAGCCGTATGACACCTGACCGGGTAAAACCAACCGAGTCCGGACAGAGTGTGACTCAAGACTCAAACGTGTGGTTGACGCTTGGCTAGGATGGGATGTTTGGAATGATCCCGCGCGCCAAGAGGCCTAGGAAGACCAAACGGATCGCAACCGAGACCACTCCGGTTAAGGGTTGTAGTGTGCAGTGTATCCGAGGCAAAGAAGGCGCATAGCGTGCGTGTGTAACCGAGGCAAAGCAGTGAGTAGAGTGCGGTGTAACCGAGGCAAAGAAAGGCGCGTAGTGTGCGGTTTCTAAAATTCTTTTCTGAGTAAAACAGAAGTTTTTGAAGAATTTTAAATGTATGCACAGATGTATATTGATGCATTTTTTTGTATTTTTATTTTTTTTTTGTAAAATAAAAACGAAGCACGTGCACACACACACAACAGTTAAAGGAAGGGGTAAAATGAAAGTTTGACCCTCATCATCGTTTTAAAAATCTTTTGTTTTGTTTAAAAGTTTTTAAAACAAAGTGTCCCTCAATGAGTCGCTAACCGAAATTACCCGGATCCGGCTCGCGCGCGTGAGCCCCGGCAGATCTCGCATTCGTCGTCGTTCGGGAAGTCGCCCGGATCCGAGAGGCAAGACAATCGCGCCCGCATCCGGCTTATTCCGTTTAGCGTTGCGTGTTGGAGGTGTCTCGCCGTTTTGCTTTCGCATTTTGTAGAGTCGCCACGCCGTTTTTATTAAGCCCAAAACATTGAAAAAGGGCATCGCTTAAAGATAAATTTTAAACTGTTTTTGTGTGATGAGATTTTGAGTTCGGAGGTCGATGACTCCTCGGGAAGAGAATATTAGAATATTAGAGCTCACCCGAGTCGCCTCGTAAAACGAGTCTTTCTGGATACCCCTAATATCCTTTAAAAAGTTGTGTGATGTGTGTGTGCTTTTAAAAATGCATGTCAGATCGGATGTCTACATTGTATTGAAATGTATTGAAATAGAATAGGAAGGAAGCCTTACCAATGTTGGTTCGTGTCCTGTCTTCCGCAGGGAATAGTGTTTGAGGTCTGAGTAGCTGTTCCGGATTGCTTCGGGATGCCGCGGTCCGCGGACAGAGTTTCGGCGTGAGTTGAAACCGTAGGCCGCGTTTAGCGCAGGTTCGGCGTGCGTGGGGATCGTCGGGATCAGTCCGGGCGAGAGGGATTCGGCGTGCGTTGGAATCGTTGGTTGGATTCGGCAGAGGTTCGGCAAGGTTTGGGATCGCCGGTTTGACTCGGAAAGAGCCGGACACCGTGGGAAAGACTGTGCAAGGCCTCGGAGTACCACGAGGGGCCTCGAGTACCTCGAGAGTGCCTCGGGGCAGCGCGGAGCGTCTCGGGAGCGCCTGAGAGGCTTCGGAGCACCTCGAGGGGCTCGGAAGGCCTCGGAAGGATCCGAAGGGGCCGGGAATGCCTCGAAAGGTCTTAGAAGGGGAACCAGAAGGCTTAGGGAGGAAGAGAGAAGTGGGAGGTGTGAAAAAATGAGGAGGGGAAGCCCTCTATTTATAGTAGTGGAAAACTGCAAAGAGGTCCGTACGGACCTCTTAGGTAATGATGGATTTCCGGGATTTGAGGGAATCTCGTGGACTTTAAGGGGATTTTCGTAATGATTATGTCTGGTGCAAAGAGGTCCGTACGGACCTTTTGGCATGCAAAGAGGTCCGTACGGACTTTCCATGCTCTTGTGAATGTGATGGCAAGCTAGCTCTCATCGAGAGCTTTCCAACCATATATGGCACGTCTCAATCGGAGTTCGTATGAAGGAGTTATGACCTCCGGAAGTTTGCCTCTGGTTTTGTCGTATGCTGGGATGGAGAGCGATCCAGATTGGGGTACTTACAATTACGAAATCGGACTTCAAAGTCATATAAAGATGGGGTTGATGCTTTCCTAAGCTTTGCATTTAGGGAGAAAGATACCGCGAGTGACGTGATTTACTGTCCGTGTAGCAAGTGTCGGAATCGTTATTACCGAAACCTTGAGATGGTAAAGATACATATAGAGATGCACGGCTTTGATAAACATTACACAAATTGGGATCATCATGGGGAGAACTTTTCACATGAATTGAATAGAAATTCTCATATTTCAGAGGAGGACATGTTAGATACTGCTACAAGAGTTGAGGTTGTTGATGTAACCTCCAATATGGTATCATTAGTCCAAGAGGGGATGGGGGTTTCACCAATATCTGATCAACAACAAACATATGATGAACCCATAAATAATGATGATGATGCTTTTGAAGATGCTTTTGATGATGTTATGGGGTCCAATGAAAATGCTAGAAAGTTTTATAGACGCTTAAAGGATGCCGAGAGCGAGTTGTATGAAAATTGTCCTCAAGGAGTAACAGAACTCTCATTTGTTGTCGAGCTCTTGAATATAAAGCAGGTCAATAATATGACAAATAAAGCTATCACGCAAATCTTGAAGTTCTTAAGAAAGATTTTCCCTTTAGCAAAAATTCCAAAATCTTATTATTTGGCTAATAAGCTAACTTCAGACTTGGGGTTCAAGTATGAGACTTGGGATGCATGTCCAAATAGCTGTATGTTATTTCGTAATGATGCAGAAAATATAGAAATTTGTGAAATTTGCTGTGCATCTAGATATAAGAGCAGTATTGAAAGTCAAAGTGGAATTGGGGGAAAAATCAAGGTACAAGTGATGGTGCACCGGTTAAAAGAGTAGCTAAAAAACAAGTTAGGTATTGGCCTTTAAAGCCAAGATTGCAAAGACTCTTTTGGTGCTCTCGTACAGCTCCACTTATGAAATGGCATAAGGAAGAACGGATCGAGGACGGTGTGATGAGGCATCCAGCAGACTCTGTTGCCTGGAAAAGATTTGATCAACGTTGCCCATCTTTTGCTAGTGAAAGTCGAAACATTAGGCTTGGACTAGCAACTGATGGTTTTAATCATTTTGCAAATATGAGTGTCTCTCATAGTACTTGGCCTATTGTTGTCATACCTTATAACTTGCCCCCATGGTTATGTATGAAAGAGTCAAACTTCATCTTGTCTGTGCTCATTGATGGACCGAAAGGGCCTTTGGATAATATTGATGTCTATCTCCAACCACTCATAGAGGAGTTGAAAGAATTATGGGAGGCTGGGGTATCTACATATGATGTATCTACCAAAGAATTCTTCCAAATGAAAGCATCCTTGTTGTGGATAATTAATGATTTCCCTGCATATGCTAACTTATCTGGTTGGAGTACGAAGGGAGAATTTGCATGTCCTGTTTGCAACATAGATAATCAGGCAACAAAATTGAGTAATTGTCGTAAATTTTGCTATTGGGGTCATCACAGGTTTTTACCTACACGTCACCGGTTTAGGAATAAAAAAATAGCTTTTGATGGCAAAGTAAATACTAGGCCAGCCCCTCGTAAGCTCACAGGATCTGAGTTATTACAACAATTAAATTACTATGACATTGAAACTGTGTACAAGAAAGAAGATGTGCTCAGAAAGAGAAATATGGAACAAAGAGAGAAGGGGGCTGATAAAATACATAACTGGAAGAAGAAAAGCATCTTTTGGGAATTTCCATATTGGGAGCACAATGCAATTTGCCATAATCTTGATGTTATGCATATTGAGAAAAATGTATGTGATAATGTCTTGTTTACATTGCTTGGTGTTAAGGGGAGAACAAAGGACCACGCGAAAGCCAGGAAAGACCTAAGAGACATGAATATTAGGCATGAGTTACATCCTCATCCTCGAGGGGCAAATATAGACTATATACCAGCGGCAGAGTTTATAATGACTAACAGAGAGAAGGAAATATTCTTAAAAGTGTTAAGAGATGTTAGAGTCCCTGATGGTTACTCGTCTAATATTTCACGATGTGTGCATGTTAAATAATGAACTATTTGGGGACTTAAAAGCCATGACAATCATATTTTAATGCAACAATTACTTCCCATAGCTGCAAGAAGAGTTCTACCAAAGCACATTGTACAAGCATTGATTGAGTTGAGTAATTATTTTGCAGTGTTATGCTCAAGTGTGAATACTTTGGCTGATTTAGATAAATTTGAAGATCGCATGGATCTTACTCTCTGTAGTCTTGAAAAGATATTTCCCCCAAGTTTCTTTGATGTCATGGAGCATTTGCCTATACATTTGGCAAATGAGCTTTGTTTGGTAGGGGCAGTAATTTATCGTTGAATGTACCCAATGGAAAGATATCTCCACACGCTTAAGCTCTATATGCGTAATCGAGCTCAGCCTGAGGCGTCAATTGCTAAAAATGTCCTTTTATAGGAATGCATGACTTTCTGTACAAGGTATATTGATGATAATGTGGAAACAAGGTCCAATCGGGTTGCAAGAAATGACGATAGAGGTGAACAATATGGTCGAGGATTGGGGAAAAGGGTTGAGGTTGAGCTTGATGATATCACATTCAAACAAGCACATCGATATGTTCTTGGAAACTTTAAGGCATTGACACCGTTCATCGAGTAAGTTAATTTTAACTAGAAACTTAAGTATATATGACTTGTATTATAAATTGCTAATAATGACTATCTTATTGGCAGAAAACACATTTCTGAGCTCAAGGCATTGTACCCCCTCAACTCGCAAAAGCATCTTGTTAATCGTAAGCATAATGAGGAGTTTCATTTATGGTTACGCAATCATGTAAGATTTGTGTATGGTCAAAGATAATAATTATTTAGGTGAAAATGGCTATCTTATTTTTTGTTTACTGATTTTAGGTAAGTGAGAATGCTAATGATGACCAAATCACAGATGAAATAAGGAGTTTGGCTCTGGGTTCTCGAAAAAATGCATATCGTTATAAGTCTTATATAATATCTGGCTTTCGCTTTCGAACGAAAAATCTAGATATGTGTCGGAAAACACAAAATAGTGGTGTTGTTCTAAAGGCAACTCAAATGAGTTATTCCAGCAGTAGAGATTCAAATCCTCGTGCTGGGATGTTGTGTATTATGGGGTATTAACCGATATACTTGAAATTCAGTATCTGAATGGTTTGAAGTTTGTGTTGTTCAAATGTGATTGGGTCAACACACGGGGAGGGAAGATGGTCGATGAATTAAACTTTACATTAGTGAACTTCAACCATTTGTTATATAAAGATAATCGGTCAGGCGATGAACCTTTCATTTTAGCATCCCAAGCAGAACAAGTATTTTATGTGCAAGATCCTATAGATCAGGATTGGCATGTAGTTGCTCGAATGAATCCAAGAGATAAATTTGATAAGTACTCAATAGCTGCAGAAGAAATAGAAGTCACTCGAGTGGAGCCATTCAGTAGGCAGCAGCTGGAGCTACATCAAAGCACCTCGTGGGCGCGACAAGGCGTAGATGGAATTGTAGTTGACACAACAATACCAGAGAATGATGATGTTGACATGGATGAGATGGATGAAAACTGAAAACCTGATTATAAATTAGGCTTATGGTTCTAACAAAAACATTTTGAGTTATTTTTTTGTGCGACAATTTTAATTTGCTATTATTACAATCAGTGATTTATTTCTTGTGCTTTATATATATATATATGTCAACTTTTACAATTTGTTTTAACTTGTAAGACTTTTATTTTTGTTGAATATTATTTGCATATAGTAACATGTTATACTTCAATTATTTTTAAGAGTTTTATACATCTCTGTCCATACTAAGTGCAGGAAGATCAGTCTGAGAACTTCTCAGTCCATGGATAATATTAGAGCCCGTGGAAGGTCAACTGGAGGGTCATCGGGTGGATCATCTGTGATACTAACTACACGTCCAAATGGGCATGCTAAGCGTATGAAAGAGTTAGTTGATGAATGGGAAAAAGAGCACGGTCCTTTAGTCCGAAGACAAATTCGTAATGCTTTTTCGCAACTATCGCCCGAGGATAACGAGCATAGTGATAATTTAGCAGGTAATTGCATTACTTTACCCAATATGACCAATTTCGTAAAAGTTATTTTAAACCAATTGTGGCCTCTGTTTATATAGCTAAGCTGGAGTTAATTTATTATTGGTCCATCTGGGAACATATTTGCTGTCATTTATGAGCAAATATGATGGGTACTCTCTACTGTCTCATTTTTATTTATTTCCCTCCATTTTTTAGTCCATGATCTTGTATATAACTTGTTGTGTCTCATTTTGGCGTTTGGGGGCAGTCTCTGCCATTTTCTTTTAGTCCATGTTCTTTTATAACTTGTTGTGTCTCATTTTTATTTATTTCCCTCCATTTTTTTCTCTACTGTCTCACTGTTGGGGTAACCTTTTCAAAAACATTGTTCATCCTCCACTTTGCACCCCCATCGAACCTAGTCATAAATCGTATCATACTAGCATAATTTGGTCACTGTGGGAAGGTAATCCCAAGGGGGGTGTTGTATTACAGGTTTATAGCTGAACAATTGCTGTGTACATTTGGCTGCCAAGTCCTGCTTTTGTGCAAACAGTCCCTACTTAAAATTATACAAGTGCAGGACTTATTATAGACCACTGCATGCAGCACAACCAGGAAGGGAATAATGGGAAACTGGGTTAAACGTATACTTGTATTGCTGGATCCTGCCCCTACTGTGGCAAGTGGATTAATCATTGTTGTGTACATTTGGCTGAACAATTGCTGTGTACATTTGGCTGCCAAGTCCTGCTTTTGTGCATGATTTACCTGAGCAGGGAACCTTGATTAGCCTTTGCATAATCATTATTTAATTTTTTATATGGTATATGTCAACTTTGTTGAAATTTTAGTAATAGACTATTTCTTGTCTTACTAGATGAAACTGATGGTGATTCTATGAGTAAAAGAAAAGGTAGGGGCCGAGCACAGTTATGGGACGAGTGGGGAGATGAAAAGAAAATCATCGAATGGGACAAAGATAATAATTATTTAGGTGAAAATGGTGCCAAGTTAGCAAGTCATCTTGGAAAATGTGCAAGAAATGGCAACTGGTTCCCATTAGATTGGACTTCATGGTATGGAATGAAAAAGGAAGCTCTTGAAAATATTTGGAAAGATGTTAAGGTGAGCAATATTAAAAAGAATTTTTGTTTTTACTCAGATTAAAAACAACTGTTGTTGATGCTCCTCCTCCTCCTCCACCCCCTTTTCTCTTTATCAGTCTCTGTAAGTCAATGACAGCAATGACACTTAATTTTGATTCTTCTTGTTGCTGCTATCCCTTTATTTCTAGTTAATTAAACATTCTTTAACTCTTTGTTTTGCAGGCAAACACCAATGCACCTGATGGATTTAAGAAGCTTTGCTTCAAAAAACTAAACAAGTCCTGGAAATCATTTAAGTACGAACTGAAGAAAAAGTACTTCACACCCTTTAAAGATGATCCTGAATCAATGTTCAGAATTAGTGAGCTACTGGAGTATGGAATCGACACAAGTATGTAATTATTCATGAGTTCATATGAATTGATATATTTGTTTGTGAACATATTTTTCACATGACGTTATTGATTTTTACAGGAAATTTCAATGCGAAACATGGACAATCAAGGTAACCTAAATGCCTATCCTCGAATTGGAAGGAATTCAATTCCAAATATTGTCCATAAGGTAATTGTTGTTATGTTTACTAAAGTAGTTACTTATTTTAATGAATTATTTTATAACTTAGCTAACTACTATCTTATTATTATTTTTGGTGCGCTGACAAATGGCTTAGAGGAAAGAAAATAATGAGCCTACAGATGGAATTAGCATATGGAGAGCAACTCGTGCCAAGAAAGGAAAATTCACCGAAGATGATGGAGCTGCTGGCATAAATGTATATCATGAATTATGCTCGATTTCTAACATTTATTGTCCTCATATCTATTTTTGTAGTCAATTTTTTTTTTTGAATTCTGTTACAGGAACAATTTGAAAGAGGCCTTGATGAGCTACCAGAAGAGGAAAAAGATGATCCAGAGAAAAGGGAAAGGATTTTTGTAGATATAATCGGAAATGATGGACACAGACGAGTTCTGTGTGGTGGTGTGGGTACTAGATTAAGGTATACCTTGTCTGCAACATTGGATGGGACATCGCCTTCATCTATTCAGGAGTTTGAGGCTGACCTTGCAAAATTAAGGGAAGAGCTTGCAGAACGTGATCGTCGTATTGCAGAGCGTGATCTAGAGCGTGATCTCCGTGATGCAGCACGTGACCGTTATGAGGAGAAAAGGAGTGAAATGGCTTCGTTGAAGGCTTTATTACAAGTTATTCAGCGATCTGCAATGGATTCTGAGGCTCGAGTTATTCAGGCATTGAATGCTACAGGGATAAATTCAAATGGTTCAACTCCAATCCGTGGGAATTCAAGTGGCGGGTCAAACACCAGAAATCAGTTGATATAGAGGTACATGCTTTCTCTTCTATAATGTTGTTCCTTTTACTTTTCATGTGTGGCAGGGCACATGTTAGGGAGTGCTTAATAATGATAGGTTAATAGGCCCCTCTCTAAAATTTGAGCATTACTGGATAGTTAGCAGTGAACAAGTAATTGACTAACGTTCATTTACACTGGCCTCGCATTGCTAGAAGATTATTTTGGGGGATCTTCCAAACATTCATGTTTTCCCCTTCTTATAATTGATCGGTTTCATTATTTTTTGAGATCTGATTAATTTGCGTTTGATGTGTCAATTACTGTTTTAAGGAATGAGTGGTGGATAACATAAGTTGATGAGAGAGTAGCTTTTATCTTCGTAAAAAATAAGAACATTATAAGTTCCTTTGCATTATCATGTTCGTTTTACTCATTTACATAACCAGATCATCAGCAATAAATATGGCTAGTGGTCAATTTTAAAATGCCAGATCAAAATTTCTTTACTCTTGATGGATTTATAAGGAAGGATCCAAATTGGTCACAGGATATGCTATTAGTTATCTCTCAAGTTCAAAATGACTTTTTTGTGCTTTTAGTTGGTGGTCATGTCCTCTTTCTCCGTTTGGTGGTTTTGCATGCGATAAAAGGGGAGGGAATTGTTGGTCATTTTGTTTCCAATGCATACTTAATATTTTGAGTTGTGGTTTCTGTTCTTGTTTGGTTGTTCTTTTTGGACTTATGAACCATTGTGAGTAAAACTGTGACATATTCTACTATGCTAGGTTTGTTTCTGTTCTAAATGACTGTTAGCTCCCTTGTGGCCACATGAGAACCTAAAAGTTGATTCACATTTGATGCAAGACATTTGTACCTCCTTGATGGCTTCTGTGTAATGAATTCAATTCTTTTTAAAGATAGCTGATATGTACTTCTTTTGTCAATTCATATAGTTACACATTCTGTGAATGAAATATACTCGATGACATACAAATTCCTGTTACAAGATTTGTAGACTGTAATACACAACAAAAATAAAAAACAATTGTTGCTCTTTCATGAAGTATGCATTGGAAGTGACATTGACTAGTTTTTACAGGAAGTGGTTACTTGCTGTAGCTTTCTACTTTGATCGTGTAAAGCTAATTTCTATACTTTGTATTGCACTTTTTTTTTTCCAGGTTTCATTCAATAGCAAGGACACGTGAATTTTATTGCAAGAATGTTATCAAGGAACAAACTTCTAGCGGAGGCAATTTTTTCAATAGTATGCAATCTGGATTATTTGAACTAGTTGGAGACTTAATTATTTAGATTAGAGTATTTTTAATGAAAATTTGAGTAGTTCTACAGGATCTAGTTTTTTTTTTTTTTTTGGCAAAGACCTATATTTTTGAATGATGTAGCTGATTAACTTTGGATTATTTGTTTAGTTCTCATTATTATAAGTACCTCGTTGAATTGATTATGGTTATTGTGTTAGTCTCTCCGTCCCAAGATAAACGTTCAAAAACATTTCAAATTTGCTTTTGATAATGAGTAAATTTGAAAAAAGAATGAACATTCAATTCATTTTGAGACGAATGGAGTAGTTCATATTGATGATTAAGATTTATATTTTGGGATACAAGCTTGTTTGGGTCGTTGAAAGCCGACCTTAAATCTTTCCTTCCAAAATTATATTTTGGCGCAAAATTACATTAGGGTCGGCGACGCATGTCCCTAATAATTTCCCGGGGAAAAAATAAATTGACGCTAAATTAATATTAGGGTCGGCAAGTCCGACCCTATTAACTCGTCCAAAAAAAAATTGGCTTCAAAATATTCTCGCTAAATTAATTTTTAGGACCAAAGCATGTTATTGGGGACGGTGACGGGTCCCAGAATTTTAGAGTCGCCTGTTATTTCGGACCCCAAAATCCCGTCCTTAAGGCCGACCTAAAAACCTTTAGGGACGGTAAATTGACCTTTTAGGGACGATAACGGACCGACCTAATACTAATAATGGTGTTTCTTGTAGTGCCAATAACTTTCTGCCACACTGCCACCCTCTGTAGTATGTAGAAAAGTCACCGGTCAATCCATGTATTCAATCTTAATTGATTGCTGTTGTTCATAATTTGGGACAGAAGTAAAACTTTAATGCTCCGTAACGTCATTTGGTTGGGGAGTTTGAAAAATAGAAAGCACATGGGGGCTGGGCTTGGCTTAATTAAGTAGACCAAGGAATTATTATTATAATACTAGTAATAATCACAAAAAGTGATGTCTATATCAATGAATTAAAGTTGACTCGAAAAGTCTGTCAGTCGTCTCCCATGCGTTAAGTTAAATTAGTGTATGGCATGTATCTTATCTTATCGTTGTTTTATCCATCGTCACCGGAAATGATAGGATCGCCACCTGATATTTCTGCCGCCGTCTTCAGCTTGGTACTCCTGGTGATTCCGTTAGCTCTATCTCAAACTCAATCCACTGGCAGTAATAATGCAACTACACATCCCACTGATGGTCCGCTTTCTTTCTCCAAACCTTTACTCTTTAATTACAATTACTGAATTTGCTCTCCTCGTTTAACATTAACAATTGCTCTGTAAGAGAGAGAGAGAGAGGGAAAGAAGCCAAATTAAAAGCATAAAAAAAAAACTTTTATGGTATACTGTACTTGTTATAATAGTATTTCATTTATGTTACTAAAAACTTTCTTATTAATTAGTATCAATTTTTTTTTCCCCGGGAGAATGACCATAAGTTCTAAAAATTATCATAAAGTCTCATGAGTTCTTTTCCATGTTATATTATCATGTCATATTATTCAGCAAATATATTGCATACATACATGACAATATATAATACAACATCTGGTGGCGACCGGTGATAGTTTCCGGCGACCGGTGACGGTTTCCGGTGACCGGTGGTGGGTAGTGGTGGTGTCGGGATGTAGTATTGATAATGATGTACCGTAATTTTTTAAATACTGCATATTGAGTGCAATATATAATATACTATTGCATAACAACTTGTGAGACATTAAATTTAGCAGTTTTACCAAAACCTACCTCAAAAAGACGATATTTACAAAAAAAAAAAAAAAAAAACATGTAACTTATGATATTACAAAAAAACTACTTTTCTTTTTTTCTTTTTCTTTTTTTAATTTTTTAATTTTGTTTTTTGCCTTTTCAGTTAAAATAACTGTTAAATGCGTTTATAACTGATAAATATCAGTTATTTATAACTGATAAATGATTTTATCAGTTTTTTAAAGAGTATTTTGTGTTTGGTTTTTTGGTTAAACAACTGATAAATGCATTTGTCAGTTGTTTATTACTGATAAATTTATTAGTTATTTTGACAGATAAACGCAAAAAAAAAAGTAGCTTTTTGTATTATTCAAAGAGTTTTTTGTAATATTCAACTTGTGTGGTTTTTGTTTTTTTTTTTTTTTTTTTTTTTTTTTTTTTTGGTAATATCCATCTTTCAAAAGTAGTTTTTGATAAATGACCCTTTAATTTAATTTAACGAGAAAGTTGAGGGAACTGATTTGTTTCAAAAAGAAAGAACCTATGGGTAAATTTCTCTACTTTTTTATGGTTATAATGTACTCCGGTGAGTATATTCTTATGTGTATGTTATTAAAAACTTTCTTACTAATTGCAGACGATATCCGCCAGGGGCGGACACACCCTTTGCCAAAGGGGTGGAGGGGAGCCCCCCCAAAGTCAAGGTTGACCTGCAAAAAACATAAAAAATAAAAAAATAGTACTAAGTGCACCCCCCACATTTGCCAGTTTGCCCACCCTCTTGGCCAAAAACAGACGCTTAGTATGTAACAAACAATTAATTTTTTGAAGTTTTTGTTTAATGTAAGTTGTGAATCCCCTCCATTTTGGTCCTGGGTCCGCCCCTGATATCCGCTACCCCTAATTTGCTGTAAAGATCACTATTTTTGTTCCTTGTTTCTTTTCTAGAATTTGTAGAAAGGTGAATTTAGTGTATTTCTTAAATTGACTTCCCAATATTTTTGGAGGGTGGGTGGGCATTCTTTAGAAAGGGAGTAGAATATTTTATCTAATTATTTTAGTTCCTTAGCATTAATCAATATGTTTGACATGATACAGCGCAAGCTATCAATTCAATCTTCCGAAGATGGCGAATAACAATCCTTTCAACCTCAAATGGATGGAACATAAGCGGAGAGCCTTGCAGTGGAACTGCTCTTGACCCTTCAAATGTCGATAGCGATAGTTACAACCCCATAATTTCCTGTGATTGCTCTTACAGTTACAACAATCGTTCTACTTGCCATATTACTGCTCTGTGAGTGCACCTATTTCTTGACTAAATACTGTAAACAATTTGCTGACATTATTATGTAATTAAAATAAAATAGCTGTTACCGTTTAACAGGATTGTGTATTCATTGAATCTTGTTGGTGAACTCCCAGATGAGTTATGGAATATGACATACCTCACTAATCTGTACGTTGACTACTTTCTCTTACTAATCATCTATTATTTAGCTGCTACAGAGGGTTATTTAGCTGCTACAGAGGGAGTATTATTGTAACAACCCCAATTTTCCATAAATAACAATAATACTTATTTCATAAATAAATACCTTCAAACGGGCAAAACTATAACCATAATTCAAAAACTAACTAAAATTTTTTAAAAAAAACAACGTTTGGTCTGGGAATCGAACATAGGCAAGTCAAATATCTAAAGCACTCTTAACAAGCAACTTATCCACCGAACACATGCTCTTGTTTGTAAGTATTTACGGCTTAATATATATGTACATATCAAAATTAAAAATTTGAGGCCCTCAAAATATTTGGGCTCTGTGCGATTGGGCTTGTTGCACCTGCTCAAAATCGGGCCTGTTTCTAATCCTAGGTCAAATAGGTATTCTAAGCCCATTAGATGACCTAATTAAATAATAACTCAAGCCCACATTACAATCCTTCTAAAAAAATGTAACTCAAATAATTTATTTAAATAACACAATTTAATTACTGAAACAATAATAAAATAAAAGATTTAAATCAAATAATAATAATAAAAAATTTTCTGGTTACTACAATTATAGCCGTAGAAATCTAACTACGATGAATATATGCGTTGATGTTTTCAACTAATAGTTTGTAAAACTCTTGTGGTATTAATACTTTTCTCTCTAATCTTACTGCAGAAATTTGGGTCAAAACGACTTTGCAGGTCCCCTGCCAGCATCAATCGGCAACTTAACTCGTATGCAGTACTTGTAAGATCATCTTAACTGCGTTAATTAATTGCTATAATACTTATTAGGATACTCCATAGAGTTCCATAACTTAACTCAGGGCTGGCCCTACCGTAAGACGAGTGAGGCCGTCGCCTAGGGCCTCCGAAATTTTATTCGAATTTGGGGCCTCAAATTTGTACTTCTTTTCTATATATACATAAAAACATTGACCTTATAACAAAGGTTGTTGTTGTTCTTGTGGGAAAGTGGGTTAAAGGATGGCAGCTACAAATTTTTTCGTTGAATGTGTTGCTGGTTGACTCAAGTTCGAGACTTCCTTCCTAGACAATTTTTTCCCCTCCTCTTCTCCTTTCCTATTCTCTCCGGACAATTTTTCTTTTCTCTTCCCTATCCTCTTTATTAGTTAAGCTTCCCTTCAATACTTCTAAGCTTAATCACCAAATCTGTTTTTTTTTTAATTAAATAAAGCTTAATGAATTATTTACAATAATTAATTCAACATTATTAACATATTTCATTAAATTATTGGTATTTATCACTAAAATTGTAGCAAAATATTTCTATAAATCCCTTACAAGTATTGCATATGTCATTAATTTTTTTACAATTATCTCAACTCAATCTTTATAACAAATCTAACTGTCCAAGTCCAAAACTCATAAAATTTTTCTGCCCAAGTCCAAAACTCAGTATTTTCATTAATAAAATTCGTCAAGTCTCGTATTAGTCTACATTTCAACTGTCTAAAAACAACATGAGAAGGAAAAACGAAGAGAGAAGTAAAGACTCGAGGATGACATCGCACTGTTGCTCGTGGAGAAATTTAGGGGCCCAAAAAAAAAATAACTTGCCTAGGGCCTCATATTTCACAGGACCGGCCCTACTTAACTGAATGAATATATGTGATTATATAATCAAGAACACAACAATAACAATAACAATCATACTCATGATATCCCAATTGAACAATAACATATCAAAAGAGTAGATATCTAAAGAACGCTAACACAACGAAATGTATATATTTTTAAAATATTACCTGCAACATAGGTAGATATAACTTTACAAAACAGAGAATGGATTCCTAAACAAAGAAATGAAACCAAGTAACTAAGAACGTAATTCCTTACCTTAGCGTTGCTTAGTACTTCAAAAAATGCTCCACGCGCACGAATCTACAATCATGCATAAGAATACTTCTTAGGGTAAAAGAATTTCCTATTTACTTTCATTACCCAAATCTTAATCACCTTGTTAACCTATGAGTTACTCCTCTTTAACTCCTTCAAAGATTAACATTTAACCCCCTTTAGGTTTTCCAAATCATATCTAGGGTTCCTAGGTTCTAATCCTTTTTATAACCTTTTTAGTCTCACTACACACACTGTTCTCACCTAAATCTGCACACACAATTACATACTAATCCTAACACACACCCACACACACACCTGCTGGCCGCACCCACACACACTCTGCTGCACATACACGCACACACACCAGCATGCAGAAACACACACACCCATGCTGTACACACACATGCACACACACAACACGCAGAAACACACACACACCACACCCTAGTTCATCTCAAATCTAGCATGTATATTTTAGGTCCAAAACCCTTGATTACATGCCCCAAACCTCTATCAAAATTAGGTTTTCAATTAATAATCTTTTATCAAAATATCATTGGATCATTCTTAATTAATAGTTAATATCATAAAACAAACCTTAATAAATCTCAAGAATTTTTTTAGGGTTTCTTCTAGGTTTTAAATTCAAGGACAGTAATTTTAAAACGAAACGGATCCTTACCTTGTTCGTCTTGCTAGTCCCAATTGACCAGCTGTGTCTTCTTCTTTTCTTCAAGACCTACGACTGACCTTTTCCTTCTTTCTCTCACACGGCTGCTCTCTCTATTTCTCTCCACTTCCTGCCGCCTCCCTCTCTTCTATTTTGCTTTGTTTATGAAATAATAGGTATCTCTAGGTATTAGAAAATGAGATATTTATATCTAGGGATTTTTCTAATCCTAGGCCAATTAGGTTTTCTAAGCCCATTAGGTGACCTAATTAAATAATAACTCAAGCCCACATTACAATCCTTTTTTAAAAAGGTAACTTAAATAATTTATTTAAATAACACAATTTAATTACTGAAACAATAATAAAATAAAATATTTAAATCAAATAATAATAATAAAAAAAATTCGGGTTACTATATTCTTACCCCCTTAAAAGGGTTTGGTCCTCCAAACCAAACGCACTCAATCAAAAAATAGGGCGGGATACGACTCTCGCATCTCACTCTCGAGCTCCCACATTGCTTCTCTTTCCGTGTGATTGCTCCATTGCACTTTCACATAAGGAATAGCACGCTTCCTTAATACCTGATCCTTCCGGTCTACAATCTTCACCGGTTGCTCATCATAACTCAATTCGGCACGAAATCTCATCTTTCTATACTCGATCACATGACTCGGGTCAGAGAAGTACTTTCTCAACATTGAGACATGGCACACATTATGCACACCAGCAAGCACAGGTGGTAAGGCCAACTTGTAAGCCACCAACCCTACTCGCTCCAAAATCTAGAACGGTCCCACGTATCTCGGACTAAGCTTCCCACGAATTCCAAACCTCATAACACCTTTTGTTGGTGCTATTCTCAAGAACACATGATCTCCTATTTGAAAAATCCAAATCGCGTCGTCGGCAATCCGCATATGACTTTTGCCTATCCTGAGACGTTTGTAACCATCGACAAATTTGTTGCACTTTATCCGCCGTCACTTGCACAATCTCGGGTCCAGTTAACTTCCTCTCACCAACTCCATCCCAACAAGTAGGCGATCTACATTTCCATCCATACAAAGCCTCATATAATGCCATACCGATGCTAGCATGGAAACTATTATCGTAGGCGAACTTCACTAAAGTCAAATGTTCGTCCCAAGTTCCTTACCAATCCAATGACGTAGCTCTCAACATATCCTCAAGAGTTTGAATTGTCCTTTTCGACTGTCTGTCAGTTTGCGGGTGGAACGCTGTACTCATCATTAATTATGTTCCCAATGCTTTCTGCAAGCTCTTCCAAAAATTTGACGTGAACCTCATATCTCGGTCAGACACAATCGAGACCGATATTTCATGTAACCTTACAAGCTCATCCACATAGAATTTAGCTAACTTCTCTAACGAATCAGTCACCTTAATCGCCAGAAAATGAGCCGACTTAGTAAGTTTGTCCACTATAACCCAAATTGCGTTATGACCCTTCAATGTTTTAGGTAGTCCAACCACCTAATCCATAGTTATGTGTTCCCACTTCCATCCCAGAATCGGTAACGACTGCAGTAATCCTGCGGGTTTCTGATGTTCATTTTTCACTTGTTGACATACCAAACACCTTGATACAAATTCTGCCACATCTCTCTTCATATTACTCCACCCAAAATAATTCCCTCATATTCCTATACATTTTTGTACTTCCAGGATGTACAGAAACTTTGAACAGTGCGCTACCCGCAGAATCTCTCTTCTTATGTCATTGTCACTAGGTACCCAAATTCCTGATTAATACCTTAAAGTTCTATCGTCTCCCATACGGAATTTTGCTACCTTTTCCTTTGCCATACACTCACGTATTTTTACAGCTTCTTCATCCATTCCTTGTGCTTCCTTGATTCCGTCCAAGAGTGTTGGTTGAACACTCAACTGAGCCAATACCCTTTAACTCTTACTTCTATACTTGAAACCTCAATGCTATTCTATGCACTTACCCCCTTAGAAATCAAGTCGCTAAGGTTCTTCGATTCTTCCTACTCAAAGCATCAGCCACCTTGTTGGCTTTCCCTGGGTGATACAAATTGAACAATCAAAAACCTTAAGCAACTCAAGCCATCACCTCTGTCTCACGCTAAGCTCCTTCTGGGTGAAAATATACTTAAGACTCTAATGATCCATAGAAATCTGACAAGTTATCCCATACAAGTAATGTCTCCAAATCTTCAAAGCAAATACTACAGCTGTTAACTCCAAATCATGTGTTGGATAATTCCTCTAATGGTTCTTTAGTTGCCTTGACACATAAGCTATTACCTTATCATTCTGCATCCACACACAACCTAAGCCCTTCAACGAAGCATTACTATAAATCACAAATCCTTCTAATCCTGATGGTACTGTAAGAACTGGTGCGGATACTAATCGATTCTTCAGCACTTGAAAATTCTTTTCACATTCTTCCGACCACACGAACTTTGCTCCTTTCTACGTCAACTTGGTTAACGGTCCTGATAACTTCGAAAATCCTTCAACAAATCTCCTATAGTATCCTACCAACCCCAAGAAACTTCTTATCTTACTGACAGTAGTTGGTCTCTCCCAATCCACTATAGCCTCAATTTTTGCCGAATCTACTTCAATTTCGTCCTTAGACCCCACATGTCCTTAGAATGCTACTTTCTCCAACCAGAATTCACACTTCTGGAACTTAGCGTATAACTTCTGTTCCCTCAAAATCTATAGAACTAACCTCAAATGTTCTTCATGTTCCTCCTTAGTCTTAGAATGCACCAAGATGTCATCTATGAATACGATTATACATTTATCCAGAAACTCCTGAAATATCCTATTCATTAATTCCATGAATGTTTCCGGCGCGTTTGTTAACCCAAACGGCATAACCAAAAACTCATAATGACCGTACCTTGTCCTAAAGGCCGTCTTCGCCACATCCTCTTTCTTCACTCTCAGCTGATGATATCTCGATCTCAAATCTATCTTTGAGAAATAACACGCTCCCCGAAGTTGGTCAAACAAGTCGTCAATCATTGGCAACGAATACTGATTCCTCACCGTCACTCGATTCAACTCCCGATAATCGATACACATTCTCATCGATCCACCCTTCTTCTTTACAAACAACATTGGTGCACCCCAAGGTGAAACATTCGGTCTTATCAACCCATTATCCAACAATTTCTGTAGTTGGTCCTTCAATTTCTTAAGTTCATTCGGCGCCATTCTGTACGGTGCCTTTGATATCGGTGCGGTTTCTGGTATCTATGGAAAATTTTACCTCCCTTTTCGGTGGTATTCTCGGCAATTTCTCTGGAAACACATCCTTAAAATCTTGTACCACTGGCAAAGAATCTATACTTAATTACTTCTTTCTCATCCGTCTCGCCTATGTAGGCCAAGAACCCCTCACACCCTTTCATTAGCATCTTCCGAGCCTTCATCACTGATATAAGACCCAATCGATTCCTCGGTTTCGATCCTTGAAAATAGAATTCGTCTCCAGATGGTAACCTAAAGTGTACTTCCTTCTTAAACAGTTTACTTTTGCATGGTAGGTAGCTAACCAATCCATTCCCAGAATAATGTCAAATTCATTCATTTCCAATTCAATAAGGTCAACCCCGAGTCCTCTATTACCTATTTTAAAAGGGCACTTCTTATACATAGACCATATAGGAATCGACTCACTAGTCAGAGTATCTATCACAAGAGGTATTTCTAACACCTCAGGTATCAAATTCATTTTTTCTCTTTGTACCGACACTCATAAGTCTTGTGCCTCCCTTCGTACACTTCACACTTTTCCTCATAGCATTGCCACGGACCTCACCCTTGTTCCAAACTCTTCGATTGCCAAAATTCTTGCTTGGGTACTTACTTACAACACCATCATTCTCACGATACTTATCAGTACTACGAATACAAGGCACTATTACTCACGCCTACACTAGCAATACTCAATGCTTAATACTTATATACTATAAACCTAGGCCGTCTCAACAGACTATACATTTAATTAAGTCATAGGTCAATTCACTAAACCATTGGTCTTTTCAATAGATCGGCATTACTCTCATAAGTCGTTTCAACAGACTTATTGGTCGTTTCACCTGACTAATACTATTATTACTTACACTTGCTACTCCTATAGCATTCACTTAAATTAGGTAGTCTCAATAGACTTCCATTATACAATCGGTCCATTCACTAGACCATCGATCGTTTCAATAGATCGACATCACCTTCATAGGTCATTTCACTAGACCAAATTAATTTTCACAGGTCATTTCAATAGACCTACTATTAATCACACTTGGCCGTTTCAATAAGCCATTCACTATCACATTGGTCGTTTCAATAGAACATTACTATCTTCGTTCCAGGTTATTATACTTGTTTAACACTACGAAACATAATTCAAAATCTCATAATTCAAACAATAGATAAGATTTTATTTCATAACACTATAAATAAGTATACTCAATTCAAGTTCTTGCTTCTAGAACTAATACTGCTAGTTACTTTTACTAGCTAGAATTTAAAAGTAATCATTCCACTTTTCGTTCTTCCTAGGCTTTCCCCTAGATCTACTACTTGACACTCTCATTTTTTCTTGGACCCCTTTGGTCTTCCTCGGGTCCTACGCTCAGGTGTCACTAGTGGCTCATCATTCTCAATCACAATTGGGGTAGCTCCACTACCCTCAATATTACTATCTACTTCCCCAATTTCATCTTCAGCTACCAAATCTTCCATATTTGGTGCTTTACTTCCTACAAGTGTTGTCGATTCACACTCTCTAGCTCTAGCTTCCTTCAAAGCTTTCAGCTCATGGTACCATTGATAAGCTTCTTCTCTAGTTTCATGGTAATACTTCTCATTTCGGTTCATAGTCACCTTTACTTCTTCCAATTTCTTGCTAGTGTCTAGTCAATCTTTCCTATCTCGCATCCACTTCCTTACTGTAAGGTTCACTTTTGCCTTTATCAACTCATCTTGAGCATCTCTACTCTTTGCAACAAACAGAGTGCATACTTTCATCACTTCATTGAATATTTTCTACTCAGCTTTCAGGAATTTCTAAGCCTCAGAATCCTTGACGCATTCCCCTTTATAGCCTTTTCACTCAGGGACTTACGTCTCAATTTCATCCTCAAAGCTACCATATCCAACCATATCATACTTATGCGTTCATACTTAATTAAGATTCTCTATCTTTCCTCAATAAGGTTTCATCGTGCTTATTAAGGCTAATCCTTTGCCTTATCACAAGATCCCCAAAATAGAAGTTTCCAAAAATAGAAAGTTCCTCAAAATAGACAGTTTCCATAATTAGAAAGTTTCCAAAAATAGTAAGTTTCTTACATAGAATGTTTCCAAACTTGGAAGGTTTCCTGAAATAGGAGGTTAATTTCCATAAATAGTAAGTTCCTAAAATAGCAACTCCCAGTTATAGAAGGTTTCCAACTATAGAAGGTTTCCTAAAAGAGCAACTTCTCAAAAGTGCTAACTTCCAAAGTACTAGGTAAACCCAATCTTGGTTAAGTACTACTCTCTTCTAATAGCCTTAACAATCTAAGATCTCCCATGTGACCTAAAGCCATTGCTCTGATACCAACTGTAACGACCCCAACTTTCCATAAATAACAATAATACTTATTTCATAAATAAATACCCTCAAACGGGCAGAACTATAACCATAATTCAAAAACTAACTAAAATTCAAAATACCTTAAATGCGGATAACGTCTTAAAAGTAACGGCTAGTACACACACTAGCTCAATAACTATAACTAGTTAACTGAAAAATAACTACTTGAATAACTTCCGCCAAAATCCTCGCGACGGTCCAATTTCCTACTTATTACCTGGAAGGAAAAATAAGGGGAAAAGGGTGAGCGAACAATGCTCAGTAAGTTCATACGGTGCCTCTCCGGGTACTAAGGAAGAGGTGACCAAAAGAACGAGATCAAATGAATACTTCAATGAACGGTAATTATTCAAGAACGAAATATTCAAAATACAGTTCCAAAGCAGTTACTAAGTATAGAAAACACTTTCATGAGTTTGAAAACATGTGGCTTCACAAAAGAGCAGTTTTCAATCAAATAACTTTCAGGCACTCCACAAAATACTTCACTTTATTTCATAAAACACTTTGCAAAAGATTACACCTTAAAACACTTTACTTTACTTCCATCCAATCACAACACTTTAGGGATTAAGCAGTTACTAGCTGTACCTAGGGCTCGGGTTTCTACTGACCGCACCCAAATAACCAGTATATCATGATAACCTACATCACTTCATCAAGCAATGTAATAGGGTCCCATATGTCCTTCTTCAGGCACTGGGATAACTATAAGGGTCCACATGTTCCTTTCCAGAACTATGGATAACTTATTGGGGTCCACATATCCTTTTTCAGAATTATGGATAACTTATTGGGGTTCACATATCCTTTTCAGAATTATGGATAACTTATTGGGGTCTACATATCCTTTTCAGAATTATGGATTAACTTATTTGTCCTACACAGGACGATTAGATAACTTTACTTTCGCAAAATTTTACTTTGTTAACTTTCAAAGGTGCTCATATAATCAAGAACACAACAATAACAATCATACTCATGATATCCCAATTGAACAATAACATATCAAAAGGGTAGATATCCAAAGAACGCTAACACAACGGAATTGATAAATTTTTAAAATACTACATGCCACATAGGTAGATATAACTTTACAAAACAAAGAATGGATTCCTAAACAAAGGAATGAAACCAAGTAACTAAGAACGTAATCCCTTACCTTAGGGTTGCTTAGTACTTTCAAAAATGCTCCACGCGCACGAATCTACAATCATGCATAAGAATACTTTTTAGGGTAAAAGAATTTCCTATTTACTTTCATTACCCAAATCTTAATCACCTTGTTAACCTATGAGTTACTCCTCTTTAACTCCTTCAAAGATTAACATTTAACCCCCTTTAGATTTTTCAAATCATATCTAGGGTTCCTAGGTTCTAACCCTTTTTATAACCTTTTTAGTCTCACTACACACACTGTTTTCACCTAAATCTAAATCTGCACACACAATTACATACTAACCCTAACACACACCCACACACACACCTGCTGGCCGCACCCACACACACTCTGCTGCACATACACACACACACACCAGCATGCAGAAACACACACACCCATGCTGTACACACACACATCATGCAGAAACACACACACACCAACACCCTAGTTCATCTCAAATCTAGCAGGTATATTTTAGGTCCAAAACCCTTGATTACATACCCCAAACCTCTATCAAAATTAGGTTTTCAATTAATAATCTTTTATCAAAATATCATTTGATCATTCTTAATTAATACTTAATATCATAAAACAAACTCTAATTAATCTCAAGATTTTTTTTAGGATTTCTTCTAGGTTTTAAATCCAAGGACAGTAATTTTAAAACGAAACGGATCCTTACCTTGTTGGTCTTGCTAGTCCCAATTGCCCATCAGCTGTGTCTTCTTCTTTTCTTAAAGACCTATGGCTGACCTTTTCCTTCTTCTTTCTCTCACACGGCTGCTCTCTCTATTTCTCTCCACTTCCTGCCGCCTCCCTCTCTTCTATTTTTCTTTTTTTATGAAATAATAGGTAACCCTAGGTATTAGAAAATGAGGTATTTATAACTAGGGGTTTTTCTAATCCTAGGTCAATTAGGTTTTCTAAGCCCATTAGATGACCTAATTAAATAATAACTCAAGCCCACATTACAATTCTTTTTAAAAAAGGTAACTCAAATAATTTATTTAAATAACACAATTTAATTAATGAAACAATAATAAAATAAAAGATTTAAATCAAATAACAATAATAAAAAAATTCGGGTTACTACAATTATAGTCGTAGAAATCTAACTACGATGAATATATGCGTTGATGTTTTCAACTAATAGTTTGTAAAACTCTTGTGGTATTAATACTTTTCTCTCTAATCTTACTGCAGGAATTTGAGTCACAACTACCTTACAGGTCCCCTGCCAGCATCAATCGGCAACTTAACTCGTATGCAGTACTTGTAAGATCATCTTAACTGCGTTAATTAATTGCTATAATACTTATTAGGATACTCCATAGAGTTCCATAACTTAACTGAATTAATGTAGGAGCCTTGGCAGCAATGCCTTATCAGAACTACTTCCGTCAGCGCTTGGCCTGCTTACTGAATTAAGATCACTGTGAGTTTTTTCTGGTGTTGCGTTTCTACAGAAAACACAGTTTTCAACTCAACATGTGTATCAAAGTGGCATTTTTAATGCAACTTTTTAGAAAAAAAATCCAAAACAAAAGCACTACATTTTGGATTTTTTCCCTTCAAAGTGCTATGTAAGATGCATACATACATATATATAACATTTTAAAAAGATGTTGCATTGGACGAGCCTAGAACTGAAAATTATCTGATGCTTGTTTCACTTATTCAGTACTATTGCTCGCTTTTGACGCAATTTACGTATGCTATTGTATACTCACGACGTGCAGTTCTTTTTCCACAAACAATTTCTCGGGCCAGCTGCCATCTGAACTAGGAAATTTGATAAATTTAGAGCAACTGTAAGTAGGTCGTAGTATTGAAATCTGAATTTGTTCAATAGTATCAATATTGCGTTATAACATTGTTTGCATATAACAATGCTCATGTCCAGTTTCTTCGATAGCTCTGGAGTAAGCGGAGGGATACCTTCATCTTTTGCGGATTTATCAATGCTCCATACTGTGTAAGAGCTTGTGCCCTATTCTTTATGTTTTCTACAAATTATACATATGAAGGATTAATTAATTATTTTTTACTTGTTTTTTTTCATTTGAACTTACTTTTGGGGCATCCAGATGGGCTTCTGATAATGCACTTACAGGCAGGATACCAGACTTCATAGGCAATTGGTCACGGCTTAATGTCCTGTAAGAGAACACTTGTACAGTTTTTCTAGCTGTACTTAGTCTTATGAGGTTTAAATTCTAATACTCGACTCTGGTTAATGTTACTTTAGGAGGTTTCAAGGGAACTCTTTTGAAGGTCCAATACCGTCCACATTTTCCAATTTGATCGCCTTGTCGGACTTGTACGTGCTAACTTTTTCTTCAAATTCATATACATACAAAATATATCGTTCCATGTTAGTGGCAGCTAAGTTTTTCTGAAATCTATGATGTACCAGAAGGATAAGTGATTTGTCTAGTGGAAACTCTTCCCTGGAATTTCTAACAAACTTGCAGTTTTTAACGTCTCTGTAAGAAATTCTGAACATATCAATGTACTCCCTCCGTCCTAAAATGAATGTCCAAAATTTCTCAAATTTTTCTCTCGATCAAGAGAAAATTTGAGAATTTTTTGGACATTCATTTTGGGACAGAGGGAGTACTTGACTATTTTGTCGTTTATATGTGCTACTGCTCTTCTGAGGGTCAAATTTGACGTAAAGGTGCATTCTTATGCAGCATTCTTAGGAACAACAGTATCTCTGGTTCTATTCCATCCAATATTGGAGGATACCAATACCTTACACTACTGTAAGTCGTTCTATAAGGATCAAGTCCAAAAAAATGGTGGATTTTGGTCAGCTATTGGTCAATTTGACCTGAAACTAGCCAATTGTGAACCTTTGACCAGAATGATTATTTTCGTTGTTCAATACTGAACATGGTTGTTGTTTAACTTGTCAGGGATTTGAGCTTCAACCATTTGAATGGACAAATACCGGAAGGACTGTTCTATTTAACCCAACTATCAACCTTGTAATGATCATCTTTTGCTGTCTCTTGAATACATATTGCATAAATTAGATTAATAAATAAAGATGAGTATATTTTTTATTTCAGTGCTACCTTCGTATGCCCAATAAATTTAGTGTTCAGATTAGAAATAATGTGAACTATGCTGAAGCATGCGTTTCTGTTCTTTATCCTCACTCAGGTTTCTCAGAAACAATAGCTTAAGTGGTACTCTGCCTGCCCGAAAGAGCGCAAGTCTCTCCAATATGTGAGAATATAATTCTGCAATTTCTTCATTAGGGCTGAGTATATAACTTTTATGCCTGATGTTCAGATTACTTTCTGCATGCAGAGATTTGTCATACAATAATCTATCCGGGACATTTCCTTCTTGGATTAACGAGCAAAACTTACAATTGTATGTATAACATCATGTTGTCCAATTATATTTAGGGCTCCTCCCTTGTGTAAAATTTCACTGCACAATCCTTGTTGTTTGTTCAAGAGATGTGATTTAGGCTTCAACTTTTCTCATACACGTAACTGTTTGCTAATTTTTATCCAGGAATTTAGGCTTCAACAATTTAGTTCCTTCTGTTAGTAACAACCCGCCCTCCACCTCCAGCAAGGAGAATAGAACCGGTCTGATTGTGGGAATTGTTGTTCCTGTTGTGGCTGTAAGCCTAATATCAATGTTGGCCTTATGCTGTTTCATAAAAAGAAGAAAGGGGCGGGATGCCCCTGCCCCTGCCCCTGACGACGAAGGTAAAAAGAAGTCGAGAGTGATCTTTGTTTTTCTTCTTTTATCAGCACACTTTTATGTTTTCCTTAAAAAAAAAGGGATTTTTTTTGTATAAGATTTGGACTTTTAATATGTATTCATGTAAATGCACAGAGTTCTGGGGAGGCATGGACGCACGACCATACACATTTAGTTATGCAGAACTAAGAGATGCCACGGACGATTTCGAACCAGAAAATAAGCTCGGAGAAGGAGGATTTGGGCCTGTTTACAAAGTAATTCATACTTTTGATTGTAGAAATTAACACGATAAATAATTACTTTTGATATCTAAAGCCCTTTCAATTTTCATGATCTATAGGGGACTCTGGCTGATGGCAGAGTAGTTGCTGTCAAACAACTGTCTGTAGCATCCCACCAAGGAAAAAGTCAGTTTGTAGCAGAGATTGCCACAATATCTGCTGTTCAGCATCGTAACCTCGTGAAACTGTATGGATGCTGCATCGAGGCTGATAAACGACTTCTTGTTTACGAGTATCTCGAAAACAAGAGTCTTGATCAAGCATTATTTGGTATATAATCAGTAGAAATTAATTTTTACATCTATGTATACATCTTTTAAACACGAATAACGTGTTTGGCATTGATAAAACAGGGAAAAGAAGCTTATATCTGGACTGGCACATCCGCTTTGAGATATGCATTGGAATAGCAAGAGGTCTTGCTTACCTTCACGAGGAATCACGGCTCCGTATTGTACATAGAGATGTGAAGGCCAGTAATATTCTCCTCGACTCAGATCTCAACCCCAAGATTTCTGATTTTGGCTTGGCCAAACTCTATGATGACAAGATGACTCACATGAGCACTCGTGTTGCAGGCACCATGTAAGTCGTACATGCTTAAACGTTTACAAGTATATATAGATCACAAAATAACTGGTGTTTTTCATACTTGGATGTTTTGCTGTAGTGGTTATCTTGCACCGGAGTATGCAATGCGCGGGCAACTTACTGAAAAGGCTGACGTGTTTGGCTTTGGAGTAGTAGCTCTAGAGATTGTCAGTGGACGACCAAATTCTGATAGGACCTTGGAAGGCGAGAGAATTTATCTTCTGGAATGGGTAAAACCCTCATTCTCTTTCTCATGTGTGTGTGTGTGTAATTTTGGGGGATGTCTTGGATTCTGATGCTGGGTCCCAATATTTGCTTGTTTTTCAGGCATGGAACCTACGCGAAAACAACCAAGAAATTGAACTGGTGGATGAAAATTTATCAGGATTTGACGAGAAGGAAGTGAAAAGGGTGATTGGAATTGCACTTGCGTGCACACAAACATCACCAACGCTAAGGCCTTCAATGTCGCGTGTAGTGGCAATGCTTGCAGGAGATATAAAAGTGAGTAGTGCTACTACGAAGCCAGGATACCTTACGGATTGGAAATTTAACGACGGAATGACCCCAACAACTTCTTCAAGTTCCGGAGGAAATACTAATAATACTGGTGGTGTTTCTGATGATAAGAATAAATAATATTGTATTTATTTATTTATTTCCATCCTTTTGTATACTTCCGTCCATTATGAATAGGAAAGTTGGTGTTGTTGAAATCTTTGACCAATAATTTATGAATATCTAGATATTTTTTTGTAATTCTAAAAAAAGTTATTGATAGTATTTCTAATGGTGAAGCAATAACAATTTTTAAAATTACAAAAAAATATCTAGATATTCATAAATTATTGGTCAAAGATGGTCAACAGTTGACCAACTTTCCGGTTTGTAATGGGACGGAGGGAGTATAGTTTAATTCTAGAATATTCCTAGTCTACAAGTCTAAGATTTAGTTTGTTATTTTAGATTATTCTTAGACTAGAATTAAGGGATTTAGAATATTCTTATGCTAGAGTTAAGGCATTGCCTTCTTGTAATTTATACTATAAATATAGGTTGTAATCATCTTATAAAATCAATGGAAGAAGTTATTTATTCAAACTATTATATGGTATCATCCGCCCCACGATCCATCACCCTCTCCAATTCTTCCGCCGCCACCCAAACACCTTCCATCAACGCCCACGGCACCACCCATTCTGCCGTACAACCACCCTCGACAAACACTCCCTACCCAAGGCAAAACTCTAGGCAAAACCCTTCCACGCCTTATCATCACCCCTCAGCTCTAATGAACCTCCCATCCCTTTCTAATCAACCCACCTTCAATGGCAAATGCCAATATTGCAATCGCAAAGGGCATGTTACCTCTCAATGCCATAGATTCAAGAGGGATTACCCAACCGTTGCTTTCACTACCAGAAACAGGTCATTTAGCGACGGAAAAAACAGCGACGGACAGATTCCGTCGCTATTTAGCGACGGAATATAGTATTTAGCGTCGGAATTATTTTGGCGTCAAATTTAGCGACGGAATTTAATTCCGCCGCTAAATTCCGCCGCTAAAAAGAATATTCCTCGAATATTCGTTTATTTCCGCCGCTAATTTGGCGGTTGATTTACCGACGGAAAATTCCGCCGCTAAATCTTTAACAAATGACGGAATTATTCCGCCGGTGAAATTAAATGGTTTTTTTTTTTTTTTAATAAACACCGACGGAATATTTCCGCCGCTGATAATTTTATTAATTTTTTATTTATCAGCGACGGAAATATTCCGTCGGTGTTTAATAAAAAAAATTCAAAATTTCCGGGAGAAAGACCGCCGCCCACAATGCAAGGGCGAAATGGTTGTACAGAGAAGAAGGTCTTGGAAGTGGTTGTGGAGAAGGGTATGCAAAATGGACAGAAAATTACATTCCCGGAGAAGCCGATGAAGCTCCGACACTCTTCGGCGCTCATTTAAAATTTCAAAATTTCCGAACGAACAACAAGCGAGATAATCCAATTCAAACTTTCAAACCAAATTAATCAGACACCTAGCCTCTAAATCCCTCACTCCCATCCTCTCTCTCTCTCTCTCTCTCAAGCAATTGAATTTGAAAAAACAAATATCGAGCCGCTCTTACCACAGTGCTATTTCATCTTTAATTTCAGGTAATTCCACATTTCAATTCTCTCCCTTCTGTGCAGGTCCGAATGCGGGTTCGACTTATGAGACAATAATCTCCAGAGTGTTGTCTAATAGTTGGTTAGTTTCCTAATTTTGGACTAATCTTGTTTTTGTTTTATTTTGGATAAAAAATTTAAAATTGTATGCAATTTACCAATTTGGGAATAGCTACAAGAACCCTTGCAATTCTTATATCCCCTAACCCTAACCCCTAAACCACAAACCACTAAACCCTAAAGCCACAACCCCTAAACCCCTAACCCTAACCTAAACCCTAAACCACTAAACCCTAAACCACTAAACCCTATACCCTATACACCCTATACCACGACACTCTTCTTGGAGACATAGTCTTTGTACTACAATAGAAAGAGCACCCAAAGTTCAAGCGAAAGGGTGATGACATATTTGTTGAGCACGCGTTGACCACTTTACCGAGGCATTATGTGGCTTCCAATTTATCTTGACTCATCTAGATAACAGGCAGCTCCTCATCAAATCCCAACCTGGAGAAATATAGGCAAAGCATTAAGCATATTACCTTTTTTCCCAAGTCCACCAAGCCAACGCGACAAAATCTCCGTCCAAGACACAGAGCTTGGTTGTTGTTGACTCATTTCCATCCATCAAACTCGATTCGCAAAGAACCAAGTAGAGCCAAGTTTAATGTGAACTCGACTACTCACTCTTCAACTACATCAACAAATTTAAGGTTGGAATACGTAGATTGCCAAAGTTCTACTATGGTGATTTACTCTCTCTCTCTCTCTCTCTCTCTCTCTCTCTCACTAGGCCTATTGTTTTATACACAGGGTAATGTAAATGAAACTCAGCTCAAATGAAATTCAAGTTAAATGAACTTGAAATTCACCTTCTTTCTTTCTCAATTATTGTTGCAAGGACTCGGTAAAAAAACAAAAAAAACAAAACACTGGTAAACGAAAATGCTAGTACAATCAACCCTTAACTTGCGCCTTTGTAAGTTTGTGTACAAGAATCTTTTTCCTTTTGTCGAAAAATAAATAATACTCCCTCCGTCCCAATAATAGCTTCACCGCGAAGACAATGTACCAAAGACCATTCATGAGGGGCAAATTATACATCCATTTCTGGCCGACTTCCCAGATTCCTTGACTTCCGAGCGATACGAGGCCCTAGAGGCGTGTCTTGCCTCCTAAGCCTTCATCGCGGAAGACGGATATGGAGCTTGATGAGTGCGAGGAGACAACCCTTCACGATGTCAACATTGAAGCTTACGATGTAGATGATGACACGCGGTGGTGGGGGGCCGAGAGAGTGCAAGTGTGCTCAGCAAAGAATGATGTGGGTCTTTATTTTCTCGGATATCTTAATTAGTTATGACTTATGAGACAATAATCTCCAGAGTGTTGTCTAACCCTAAACCCTAAACCCTAAACCCTAAACCCTAAACCCTAAGGGCATAGGGTATAGGTAGGGCATAAGTATATCAAGTATGTGGTATAGGGTATAGTGGCATGTGGCATAGGTATAGTATGTATAGGCATAGGCATAGGGTATAGGGCGTAGTATAGGGCATGTGGCATGGTGTGGCATAGTGGTATAAAAGTATAGAGGTATAGGGTATAGGAGTGGCATGTGGCATGGGCATAGGGTATAGGCATGTGTATAGGGTATAGCATAGGGTATAGGGTATGGGTAGGGCATGTGGCATGGTGGCATGTATAGGCGTAGGCATAGGCATAGGGTATAGGGGCGTAGGGTATAGGGCGTAGGGTATAGGATGTAGGGTATAGGGCATGTGGAGTATAGGCATAGGGCATAGGGTATAGGGCATGTGGGGTATAGGGTATAGGGTATAGGGTATAAATGTATGTGGTATGTGGCATAGGGTATAGGGTATAGGGTATAGGGCATGTGGTATAGGGTATGGCATAGGCATGTATAGGTATGTGGCATGTGGCATAGGGTATAGGGCATAGGCATAGGTATAGGGCATGGTGGTATAGGGCATAGGGCATAGGGCATAGGGTATAGTGGCATAGGGTATAGGGCATAGGGCGTAGGGTATAGGATACAGCATGTGGCATAGTGGCGTATAGGGCATGTACAGGCATGTGGCATAGGGTATAGAGTATAGGCATGTGGCATAGGGTATAGGGCATAGGGTATAGGGTATAGGGTATGTGGCATGTATAGGGTATAGGGTATAGGGTATAGGGTATAGGGTATAGGGTATAGTGGTATAGGGTATAGAGGCATGTGGCATGTGGTATGTGGGTATAGGGCGCATAGGGTATAGGGTATAGGGTATAACATAGTGGTATAGGGTATAGTGGTATGTGGCATAGGGTATAGGGCAGTATAGTATAGTGCATAGGTATAGGGTATAGGGCATAGGGCATAGGGCATAGGGCGTATGTGGCATAGGCATAGTGGCATAGGCATAGGCGTAGGGTATGTGGCATAGGCGTAGTGGCATAGGGTATAGGGTATATGGTATAGGGTATAGGGCATAGGGTATAGGGTATAGGGCATAGGGCATAGGGCATAGGGTATAGGGTATATGGTATAGGGTATAGAGCTACCAGACTGATATATCCACCAGCTCACACGATACCTGAGCCAGGACGAGGTTCGACTGACTTTTTCAACATACCTAGACCAAAGACCTCCCGGGGACCGAGGCGGAGGAAGAGTAGAGATTCGAGTTCGGGAGCGGGAACGAGTTCCTAGACACTTTAAGAAGACCTGTTAATATATTGTTAAATATGAGTTAGAAGCTTTATATTTATTTTAAGAAGATCTGTGTTGCTTTTAAGTTTGTAATTCAAATTTAGGGAATGATAATACGTTAATTACTTCTAAACTGTTAATATATTATGAAATCCAATAATTATTAACATCCCGATTTTGTTTCATCCGTCGATTAAATTGAATGTACGTATAATATATGGATTGCAATGCAGGAGTGATGTCTGTTAACGATGATCGTAGTTGGATGTATAAGCGGAAGTTGCCGAATCAACGCGGTATCAATCCTGAGTTTTATAGAGGGTTGAAGGGGTTTGTTGAATTTGCTCAATTAAATAAAACCGGTCACATGGATAAGGATGGTAAGATTAGGTGTCCATGCGACAAGTGTTGTAATGTCAAGTATCTAAGCTTGATCGAGACTCAGAAACATCTTTTGCGTAACGGGTTTGAAGTTGGGTACAAACGGTGGACCCGTCATGGTGAGCTGAGATTGCGCACAAATGTTGCGAATAATCCCCCCGAGAATATTCATGTACCTCCCGAACCCGAACCTATTATTCAGGACAATGAAGAACCACCTTTGAATATGGAAGATATGGTTAGGGATGCAGCCGGTCCTTCCTTCGATTGGTCAGAGAACCAACAGCAAGAACCAACCCCTGCAGCCAAGAAATTTATTGATGCTATGGACTCTGCAAAAGAGAAGGTCTATCCAGGTTGCGAGATCAGTGTGTTGGAGGCTGTGGCTGAGCTCCTTAACATAAAGGCTGATTGCAATATTAGCCAGTCTGCTTATAATCGTATCATGAAAGCAATTAAGCGGATGTTGCCGAAAGAGAATAAGATGGTTACAAACTTTTATGAGACAAAGAAGTTGGTTGGGCAGATTGGGCTATGTTATGAAAAGATTGATGCGTGTAAGAATGACTGCATGCTATTCTACAAGGAAGATTCACAGAAGACAGAGTGTTCAATTTGCGGACAAAGTAGATATAAGCCAAGTCGGAGGGGGAGTTCAAAACACAAGAAAAACATACCACATAAGCAGTTGCGTTACATGCCGTTGATTCCAAGACTGCAACGCCTCTACGCGTCTAAATCTACTGCAGAGGCAATGCGTTGGCATAAGGAAAGTTTGCGTGAAGATGGTGTGTTGATTCATCCCAGTGATGGGGAGGCATGGAAACACTTTGATGAGACTTATCCTGACTTTGCGTCTGAAGCAAGAAATATACGGTTATGCATCTGCTCTGATGGTTTCAATCCGTTTGGTCCTGGGGCAAAATCTTACTCTTGTTGGCCGGTTATAGCCACTGTCTACAATCTTCCGCCCTGGTTGTGTATGAGTGATCCCTACATGTTCTTGTCGTTATTCATCCCCGGCCCAAACAGCCCTGGGAGGAACATTGACGTCTATCTCCGACCTTTGATGGACGAATTGAAGCAGCTTTGGGAGGATGGGGTCGAAACGTGGGATGCTTTCAAGCGAGAGAATTTCAGCATGAAGGCTGCGTTGATGTGGACAGTTAATGACTTCCCTGCATATGGGATGTTATCGGGTTGGAGCACCCACGGGAAGTTGGCCTGTCCGTATTGTATGAGTGACACAAAGTCTTTCACGCTCACGCACTCTGGAAAACCATGTTGGTTCGATTGCCATAGACAATTTCTTCCGGAGGACCACCCATTCAGGACCCAGAAGAATGCGTTTAAAAAGAACAAGATTGACCATGATGAGGCCCCGATTCGTTTAAGTGGTGACACGGTCTATGAGGAGGTATCTAGATTGCCCGATCCTCGGTGGGGGAAAAAGTTTTCGAAGACCAAAATACAAGGGTTTGGGACTACCCATAACTGGATCAAGAGGAGTATATTTTGGGAGCTGCCATACTGGAAAACAAATCTCATTCGACATAACCTTGACGTGATGCACATTGAGAAGAATGTATTCGATAATGTTTTTAACACGTTGATGGATTTCAAGAGAACAACTAAAGACAACGAAAAAGCTCGAAAGGACCTTAAGGAAATATGTAGGCGGCCGGCCTTAGACTTGGTATACGACGTCAATGGTAAACCAGTTAGACCGATGGCTCAATACGTGCTTACAAAGGAAAAGAGGCTCCTCCTCCTGAAATGGCTCAAGGAGTTAAGGCTTCCAGATGGTTACGCGTCTAACATTGGTAACTGTGTCAATGTAGAGGAGGGGAAAGTGCAGGGTTTGAAGAGTCACGATTGCCACGTTTTGCTGGATAGGCTACTTCCGATTGCTCTCAGGGGTCTCTTGCCTGACAATATCTGGGTGGCGTTAACAGAGTTAAGTGAGTTTTTCCGAGCGTTAACATCGACCACACTGCGTGTTGATCACATGAAAAAGCTTGAGGAGAGCATCGTAGTGACTTTGTGCAAACTTGAGAAGATATTTCCTCCTTCATTCTTTGATTCTATGGAGCATTTACCGGTCCACTTGGCATACGAAGCTAGAGTCGGTGGTCCAGTTCAATACAGATGGATGTATCCATTTGAGAGGTAATTGAATTTATTCTATTTCTAAATAATTTGAGCGTTAACAATATACCTTCTTTAACATTATTTATGTTTTAATCTACGAATGACTTTTAGGTATCTAGGCCAATTGAAAAGGAAGATGAGCAATAGGGCCATGGTCGAGGCCTCAATTTCAGAGGCTGTTATCATAGATGAGATTGTTGCCTTTGTCGGAACATATTTTCCTCCTGATGTTGATACGAGATTGACTAGGGTTGGCCGCAATTACGATGGTGGTTTTCCGTCTAAGGGAAACATCTCTGTATTTTCATCCCCTGGTCGGTTCCTCGGCAAACGGGTTGGTACGCGTACGTTAACCGCTAAAGAGTTTGCCGCGGTCGAAACGTATGTTCTTCTTAACTGCGACGAGGTTGGGGAATATATCAAGTAAGTCATTGATGTTATGTTTACGCCTCGTCGATTAAATTATGCATGTTTAATTACCTGCATATGAAATGCCTTGTTTAACCCTATTGCAGAATGTTTGAAGATTTAGCTCAGGATTTATCTCCAGAACTCATCGCAACTAGGACAGAAAGAGAATTTCCAAACTGGCTAAGGAAATATGTAAATATTTCGTTTCATTCAAATTTATTCTATACACTTCTTTAAACATTCAATCTTAAAATTGTATTAAATTGGTTACAATATTGTCTTATAGATAGCTGAACATCCGGGTGATGCCAAAGCTGCGAGGTTAAGACATTTAGCATCATCTCCGTACTTGAACGTTCATTTATACAACGGTTATTTCGTGAATGGCTATGTGTTTCATACCAAAGCTTACGGGGGCTCTAAATTGACGTGGAATAGCGGTGTGAAGCTTATAGGGAATGATTATTATGGCGTCCTGAAAGAAGTAGTCGAGGTGGAGTATTTGGGTAGAAACAGTGTTGTCTTGTTCAATTGTGATTGGCGGGATGCTGTGCGAGGTGTTAAGAAGCACGCCATATTTGACCTCGTCGATGTAAAGGACTCGTCCAGACATAATGGCGACGACGTCTTCATCTTAGCATCTCAAGCACAACAGGTATACATGACTCCCTACCCTCGTCCGCGACCCGACGGATTGTGGGCTGTTTGGATGACCAAGGCTAGGAGCATGATTGACAACCTACCCTCGTCGACAACTACAGAGTCGTCATTAGAAGCACCCTATCAAGAGGATGAAATGCCAGTGCCACCTAACGTTTCATCAGCTAATCATCCATTAGATGATGTCACTCATATTCCTCAAAATGTTGATGAACCCGAGGAGGATATCTTACCAGTGAATTTGCCAACTCCCCCGCCTCGTTCAGGTCATCTCGCGCACATTGATATTGATGAATCAGAGGAAGAGGAAGAGGAAGAGGAAGAGGAAGAGGAAGAGGAAGAGGAAGAGGAACCAGAGTTTGATTCATCAGAGTCCGAAGACGAAGATGAAGAACTCGAGTTTTGTAGTAATTCAGAGTCCAGTGATGATGATGGGGACGAAGATTAATAATAGTTTAAAGTTTAAAATTGTATTGTGAATGCTTTAGATTATTAGAACTTTAAAGTTTTATATGTATTGTGAATGCTTTAGATTATTAGAACTTTAAAGTTTCATATGTATTGTGAATGCTTTAGATTATTTTTAATATCCGTCGTTTTATATATATTGTGAATGCTTTAGATTATTAGAACTTTAAAGTTTTATATGTATTGTGAATGCTTTATATTATTAATAGTTTAAAGTTTTATATGTATTGTGAATGCTTTAGATTATTAGAACTTTAAAGTTTTAGATGTATTGTGAATATATTGTTTCCTATTGTTAAAGTTGTATATTTTAATATTTTTACTGTAGTACAGATGAGTTCTAGTAGAAAGGGGGGTAAGAGGACCAAGCCCATTTACACTTTGATTACTGGGACGCAACCGTCCCGATCCGGTAGCGATGGTGTTGACCCCTCACTCAGTAGTACTAGCTCCACCTCTGGGGCCGGTACTCAGACTACCGTAGATTCTGAGGGGAGGATATATGTCCGGATCTCAGCACTTTATGACCAGTAAGTAACTCTTCATTAATTTGATATAAGTTGGTTCCTTTTTGCTTTATATATAATTCATTATTTAAGTTAAAATGTTATTGTATAAATATACTTGGCAGGTGGGTAGGTGGATACCCCACCACTGGCACTAAGATCGGGCAATACTGGCGGTCTCGGAAAATGACCGATTTTTGGCCCAACTGGAAAAAATTGCCACAGAGGCAGAAGGAGGATGCGTGGGATGAGTTTAGGGTAATGTGTTAATGGTTTTTATTTAAAACTTAAATGTTAGTTTGTTATTAAAATGTTATAATTAATAATGATTATACTCTTTTAGTTTTGTAATGTTATCATTATATGTTGTAGGCTAAATATTATTGGGATCCAGACATCAGCGAGGCGACGGCTAGATATGTTTTCTTTGAGCAGGCTCACAAGCTGTTTAAGGATTTTATTTGTAAATACTTTTATCTATCCTTAATTAGTTTAATTAACAATGATTATACTCTTTTAATTTTATAATGTCATCATTATATGTTTACAAGATATTCATATTTTTTATAGGTACCACGAAGAGAAATTATTATACTGCTCGGCTCGCGGCGGGACAGCAGCCCTTGTGTCCTACTTTTATGACCGTTGAGGTGTTTGCTCAATTTTGCGAATATTGGGGGTCGCCTGCGGCGAAGGCTGTATCCGAACAGGCCAAGGCCAATAGAGCAGGCTCCTCGGGGTCGGCGGCGTTGCATACCGGGGGGACGCTCACGGTCGCCGAGCATCACGACCGCATGGTATGTATGTTAATTTAAATGTAGTAGTGTATGGATGCTTTTAAATAGGTTTATGTACGTATGTTAGCTGGGAGCCAATGTTGATGCTATGAAATCCATAGTTTTAGTGTAAATGTAGTGTATGCATGCTTTTAAATCAGTTTAAATGTTGCATTTATATATACAATTTCAAAGTAATAATCTCGCTTATTTTATTTATAGGAAAGGGAGTATGGTCCGAATATCACTTTTGTGGATGTTTACGCTAGCACCCATATTCGGAATTCTACAGCGCCCGATCAACCTCCGCAATGGGTTGACGATCGATCTGCTACTGCCTTTGTAAGTAAACTACCATTAAATGACTTGATTTTGAATATGTAAATTTATTTATGTACCTTACATTGTGTATATGATTATAATTGTTTGTTTTATTTTTCAGGCTGCATATCAAGCCGCCGTTGTTCCCGATGGAACGCCTCCCGGCGAGCCCGTCCCCTTCGTGCCTGATGTTTGGCAGGAGGTCACCTCTCAGGGACATCCAAGGAGAGGAGCCCGAGTGTTAGGGATGGGGGATTACGGGCGGCAATGCCCGTCGACGTCGACCGGCCGTCGGAGAAATGTTGACCAGCCCATGTTTCATGATCCGAGGGTCGACACTCTGGAGGCTGCGTTGGAGGAGGAGAGACGCGAGCGGGCAAAGCTTGCGGATGCTTTGGCAGTTCAGACGCAGATGCAGGAGGAGAACGATCGACGCCATGCAGAGACTCAGAGACAATTGGCGCTGTTGATGGCTCGTCTCGGCCCGGACTCCCAGGATAATTCCCAGCGTCCCCCAGGTTGATTGCGGACTTTTTTAGACATTGTTGTATTAATTTATACTTGTTTGTAAACATTTGAGACATTTGGTACCCGCGGGAGCCCCTCCCCGCCTCTCCCCCCTCCCCCGCTCCACCCCTCTCCCCCCTCCCCCGCTCCACCCCTCTCCCCCCCCCTCTCCCCCCTTCCCCCCCCCCTCCCCCCCCCCTCTCCCCCTCCCGAATTGGTACGGTGGTATTTAGTTTTTATTTGGTACGCTGGTATTTGAATTTTAGTTTTTATAGTTTTAGTTTTAGAAATTGAAATGTTATATCAGGTACAAAAAATTTTGGTTTTTTGATATTTTAAAATATTTTTTTTTAATTTATTTTAATCGACGGAATTTTCCGTCAAATTAATGCTGAAAGAAAAATTAATTAAATAAATTAATTTCAGCGGCGGAAATTTCCGTCGCTGTAATAAAAATTAATTTAATTAAATTAATTTCAGCGACGGAATTTCCGACGCTATAATCATTTAATTTTTATTTAATTTTTGATTTCAGCGGCGGAAAATTCCGTCGCTGTAATAAAATTTAAATTAAAATTAAATAATTTCAGCGACGGTATTTTCCGCCGCTGAAATAATTTAATTTTAATTTAAATTTTATTACAGCGACGGAATTTTCCGCCGCTGAAATTAATTTAATTAAATTAATTTTTATTACGACGGAAATTTCCGCCGCTGAAATGAAAATTTAATTAAATTAAAGTAATATAGCGGCGGATATTTCCGTCGCTGTAACCATTAATTCACCGGCGGAATTAAATTCCGTCGGTAAAAGAAAAAAATAGCGGCGGAAATTGACCCGCCGGAGCACTGCGACGGGCTGGTAGCGTCGGACCACCGACGGAATTTTTCCGTCGCTGATTATTTTTAGCGACGGAATTTTAATTTTAGCGACGGAAATTTCCGTCGCTAAACGACCTTTTTCTGGTAGTGTTTTCCCTCCACCCCACCATCTATATATTCCAACCCAAAGCTCCTTCTACTTCCTGCAACCACACAACAAAAACCCAAGCAAAACCCTAGAAACATCCCACCCTTGACGAAATTCCAGCCATCAAATGTGACCCAAGATGTGACCACATCAGCACTCACATCTAATATCCACCCTCATATCTACACCGCATCAGCGCTTTCCACCACACTCCCCACATCCTGGCTTATTGACAGTGGGGCTACACATCACATGACAAGTGATTTATCCACCCTCTCATATCATAGCCCTTACAATGGGGTCGACACAGTTACTATAAGAGATGGCTCTTCTCTCCCAATCTCAAACATAGGTAATTTTTCTCTTCCCACCCCTCACACCTCCCTTCTCTTCAATAATGTTCTTCATGTCCCACTCATCTCAAGAAACGTCATTTCCGTCTCACAATTTTGTAAGGATAATTACGCCTATGTCATGTTCACACCCCCTTCTTTCATTATTAAAACACTTTCCAATCATCACACCCTCATTCATGGAACCCTTGACCAGGGTGTCTACATATGGTACCCATCTTCAATCCAAACACACACTAGCACAGCCATCCCACTTCTTTCGTGGCATCACAGACTCGGTCATCCCGCCCTTCCGATAATTTCCTCCCTTCAAAAACAATTTTCTCTTCCTATTCCCTCAAAACCTTACTCCAATTGTAATGCATGTGACATCAATAAAAGCCACAAACTCCCATTTTCTACCTCCTCTCTAAATTCCACCGCTCCTCTTGATATTATCTTTTTCGATGTTTGGACCTCCCCAATTTTATCCTGTGACAACTACAAATACTACGCTATATTTGTAGACCATTACACCAAATACACTTGGCTTTACCCTCTCAAACATAAATCAGACACTGTTTCCACCTTTAACCGCTTCAAAACCCTAGTCGAAAAATATTTTCAACGTCCCATAATCCAAGTCTTCTCCGATAATGGAGGAGAATACCTAAAACTCACTCCATCTCTTCTTCAAGATGGCATCACTCATCTCACCTCCCCACCTCATACCCCTGAACACAACGGTTATGCCGAACGTCGCCACCGACACATTGTTGAAACCGGATTGGCTCTCCTCTCTCACGCCAATCTCCCACTAAAATTCTGGACATATGCTTTTCTTACAGCCACTTATCTTATCAACCGTATGCCCTCTTCCACCCTTAATAATGACTCTCCCTATCTTCGTCTTTTTAAAACACCACCAAATTACACCAAGCTTCGCAGCTTCGGCTGTCTTTGCTACCCGTGGCTTAGACCCTACACCACACACAAACTTGATCCGAAATCCAGCCCATGTATCTTTATTGGCTATTCCAATACCCAAAGTGCATACTACTGTTTAGAACCCTCCACCAACCGTGTTTATGTTTTCAGACACGTGAAGTTTATTGAAAGTGAATTCCCCTATCCATCCCTCTCTAAAAACCCTCCAGAAACTACAAATATTACTCCTTCCCAGTGGTGTTCCATCACCATTCCAATACTTCAACCTGCTGATGTTACCCTAGATGTACTCACATCTGCACCTACACCAACCATTACACCTACCAACCAAATTGACCAACCTACTGTGAATGTGTGCCCAAATTTTTGGATTCACGCGAGTTTGAAGACATCCGGTTTAATTTGAAAAACGGAGTCGCCACGCCATTTTGATTTCCTCAAAACTTTGAAAAAAAGGTTTTTATGGGTTCGGAGGTTAAGTTACCCCTTGGGAAGAACGGATCGTCGTTCACCCAAGGTGCCTTGCCGTAGCAAGTCTCCCTAGATTCCATTTATCGTGCTTGCTTGCGTGCTTTCTTTATGTGCATGTGTTTGAAAAGAGGGGGGGAGAATGTCCCAAGTTGTCTTCCGGACGTACAAACCATTTATTGGTTGTTGCTCGGGATTTCTTGGATTTTATGTATTCGGGATTTTGATTCCGTCCTCATCTTGGACTTGTGATCATCGCTTTTTAACCTCGGGACTTGCGTGATCGAGAGAAGGACTCCCTTTTATAGTCCAAAATGAGGTTCTTTAGGAAGGAGTGACCTTAGCCCATCAATCCTACACCTTAAGACGATTGAGCTTATATGGATGCTTCATGCTCGTCTTAAGTGATAATCGGAGATATAGGTTCAAGGTTGTCCCTTTCTAAAGAGATTGTGGCACCTTTAATGGAAGAAACGATGTAAAAATAGGATCTTTACATCGGTCCGTTCCAAGGTTGTTAATGGGGACATGGGGAAAATGCATATAAAAATGACATTTTTAGTAAAAAGATGACATTTTTGGGTTGCAAATGATGCTTTTGATTGCAAATGATGCTTTTTGATGTAAAGAAGTGATCTTTATGCAAAGGATGCATTTTTATGAGGAAAAGTAGGATTTAATATGCAAAGGATGCACAAAAATTTCATTTTTGAAAGCAAGGGATGCTAAGTTCATGCAAAGAGATGATTTTTAATGCAAAGGATGCATGTAAATGGGTTTTAGGTGCAAAGGATGCCCCTTTATTATAAAGACATGATTTTTATATGCAAATGATGCATTTTGTATGTAAAGATTGCATTTTTATGAGCAAAGGATGCATAAAGATGACATTTTTGTGTAAAAAAGGGATTTTTAGGTGCAAAGGATGCACCTTTGGATGTAAAGATTACATTTTTAATAGCAAGTGATGCTTAATTCATGCAAAGGGTGGAAAGGGGGAAAGGGGGTATGATAAAGATAGGATCTTTTATGATAAATGCCAAGTCCTAAGCAAGATAATGACAATATATGAATGCAAGGAGCAATTAAATCACATAGAGCAAGTATAATGCAAGGTAAGGGAGTGAGAGGTTACCAATGGTGGTGGCCACTTCTTCTTTGGGTCTTGCTAGGTGGAAGGACCAACTTTGGGATCTTCAAGGAGGATGGAGGTGGCTTCTTGGCTTTCTTCAACCTCTTGGATTTCCAGCAGTGTTTTGGAGAGCTTTGGAGCTGAGTATGGGGTATGGTGTGTGTTTTTTCGTCTTGCTAAAATGGGAAGAGGAGGGCTCTATTTATAGGCAGTCTGGAAATCGCCAATGAGGCCGTGCGGCTAGGAGTCTTCTCCTAATGCAGTCGTGCGGCATTATCCACAATGACTCAGCATGTTTCTAGAATCATGCAAGGTGGCAATTCTAGAAGCTTTTTGTAATTAAGAAAAACGTATTTCTTAATTACTAAGCATTCCCTTCAGCCCTTAAGAGGTTTGGAACAGTTCCGAAATTGCTCCGGAACTCTAGGAAAGTCTGGGGAATTACCGGGAAATTTACCGGAATTGCCGGGAAAATCAACCGGAAGGCATGAGCCAGATTTGGGTACTTACAGAAGCCCCTCGGCAACGTCACTTGCAGGGCGAGTGGGGTTGTCGATAGAAAAGGATTCGATCTGGCGAATGCCGAGACGGATTAGGATGACCAAGGTGGTCGAGTGGCTGAACCTCTGGAAGGCTACCTACGTATCCCGAGTGGGAATCAAGCCAGGCCGTAGTTCAGAAAAGATCCGCTGAGGAATAGAGAAGAGAAGCGGTCTCTTCTTTGGGGAAATAGCAGAGAAAATGACCTAGGAGGTCAAGCAATTGATCCTACTGGGGATATGCTAGAAGTGACCGAGGTGGTCAGATGTCAAGACCTTTATGAGGGGCTATTTCATCACTGAGGAGTGACGAAGGAACAGGGTGACCAAAGTGGTCGGATGGCTGGACCTTTTATGAAAGGCTACCTACGTATCCCGAAGGAATCAAGCCTTGGTCGTAGTTCAAGCATCACTAGATAGTTAGGAACGATGTCTAGGATCCTTGAGGTTTTGACAATTAATGGAGGTTGTCACCTGATTGACAATTAATGGAGGTTGTCACCTGATTGAACTAAAGCTTACGTCACTATCGAGTGGATAGAGGTAGCTAAAGTTTGGAGAACTTGAGCATACTTCACTATCTGTGATAGAGGTAGCTAAAGTTAGGAGAACTTGAGCATACTTCACTATCGAGGAGATAGAGGTAGCTAAAGTTAGAAGAACTTGAGCGTACTTCACTATCGAGGAGATAGAGGTAGCTAAAGTTAGGAGAACTTGAGCGTACTTCTCAATCTGTGATAGAGGTAGCTTAAGTTTGGAGAACTTGAGCGTACTTCACTATCTGTGATAGAAGTAGCTAAAGTTTGAAGAACTTGAGCATACTTCACTATCTGTGATAGAGGTAGCTAAAGTTTAGAGTTCTGACAATTCGGAGGTTGTCATCTAGCGTCATTCCGTTATAACGGAAGTAATGGAGGCGACTGGGGAAGAAAGCTTATTTGCTTAGAAGATAAAGGATATCTTTTAGGAAGCGACGTTATCTTAGTTAAAAGTTAACGGGAATTACATGCCCAAGTGGAAAGTCCAGGGGCAAAAAGGTAAATTTTGCTCAGAGCGAAAGAGGCCGCCTGGCATGAGAGGGAGGCAAAAGAGGCCGTACGGCCAGAAGCCTGATTTTTCCAGATTATTTAAAACAGAATTCGAACGGGGACTGGGCATTATTGCCGCCCAAGACTGCCGAGGAAGAGAGAGAGGAGGGAGAGAGTTTTCTTCAAAATCCTTCAATCCTTTTGCCTCTACTAATTTAGGATGGATCCGGAGGGGAATCCAATGCCAAGGTAAGCTAGAAGGAACATCTCCGCGGCCGCGAGAAGGAGGAGGAAGGAACTCATCCGTACGGAGAGGAGGTATGACTTCCTTACACCTCCATCGGAGCTCTATCCGGGTAGAAGGGAGCACAAATCGACAAACCCTCAATCGGTTGGGGTAAGCATTCTTAGTTTGCTCAATTCCGTCGATTTTGATTGAATTTTGATTGATTTAGGGCTTGACCCAAGCTTTAGGAATTTTCTCGAATTTTCCTAGTATTTTTGGCGATGATTTTGAAATCTTAATGATTAACCTATGAGGCTAAGAAGATGAAAGAACATGCATGTGCAATTTATTTGACAAAAATAATGAGAATGACTCACTTTTTTTTTCGAAAATAAAAAGTAAGAAGGATAATTGTCTAAGAGGTGACGGAGTTCTTGCATGTGCTAGAACTAGGTCATAGATGAGAAAACGGGATTTTGGACGATGAAAAAGATTCATGCATGCCATTTTTTGAGAAAAAAAATTAATGCTTATGTGCAAATAATTTTGAAAATTGTGATTTTGTGCTTAGGAGAGCAATGTGCTTGACACGATGTGAAAGACACGTTTTCGATGCAAAGGATGCTAGAAAATATTTTATTGAATGCTTTTCTTTTGAAAACATGTGCACTTTTGAATATATGCATGCTTTTGAAATGAGATGAAGGACTGATACGTTTCTTTTGCTGTGCTTGTCTATAGGAGAACAAGTCTAGGGGGCCTTCTGAGATTGCAGTAAAGCTGTGGGAGAGGATGCCCGATTTCGAGAAGAATGGGGCGAACCCTAAGCAGCTGGTGAGGGCTACCGACTTGGATTTGTTTATTGAGGCCATCGGCAGAGGTATTCACATTACCTCGAAGAGCAAGGGCTTGGTCCAGGCCCTATCTGAGTTCTGGTGGGACACCACCCATAGCTTTCATCTTAGCTGGGTAGCTGACGGTGACGCCTGCAGATTTTACTGCTATCACGGGCTTACAGTTCACCGGGAGGCCTGTGACCTGGAGGGATCATATCACTGCTGAGGAATTCAGAGCTTTGGTTGGGTTTGAGCTGATTCCCAAGGTGCTCGGAATGATGATGAGGAACGTCGAGGTGGCAGTCCAGAACTGCATGCGGGACTTTGCTGCTAGTGAGGTGACTGCCCACCAGCTTGCTAGAGCCTTTGTGTGGTTGATGCTGTCAGTCACCATTTTTGCCAATTCTGGGACTCTGGCTATGACTTGCCTCCTCGACTCTCTGGAGGATGTGGATGGGATTGGGACGGTCTCATGGGGTGAGGCCGGATTGGCGGAGCTATACTTCTCCCTGGATCTGTACAGCCGGAATAAGGCTGCTTCGATGGATTGCTTCTCTTTTGCTCTTGAGGTAGCATCACCTTCTTTTTTCTTTCCCTTTTCTGTCTTGAGACTTTTATGAAAGAAAAATGACCCTTTTGATGTTTTGAACATGCAGGTCTGGTTTTGTGAGGTGATCGGGTTCTTTCCGTGGAACCAACAGAGCGATGTCACCATCTTTCCCGCTATGATCCGCTGGAGGGGAGATGCGAGGGATAAGTTCACCGGGAAGACCCGGATCACCTTTGACTATAAGATGGTGAGGCCAATTATTAACAAGGATGGGCATGATGGAGTGGACTTCTACCCGTGGGGCAGGTATCCGGAGATTTTGCTAGGAGAGGCCGTGGAGGCGACGAGGCAGAGGAGATGGTTGACTGGGCTGACATGTGATGTCATCTATCTGGGGGACCGATTTTCCAGGCAGCATGGCCATGTCCCTCCATTGGACGCCATTACTCCCCAGGATCCTCCAGCACGGATGCTGCAGCCTAGAGATTGGTCGGAGGACGACATTGCTAGATACCAGGGAGGCGTGGCCGCTGAGGAGTACTTTGATCTGGATACCCCATATGCTGTGTTTGTGGAGCAGCGACTGAGGACGCCACAGAAGCTAGTGAAGCTGGCGGTCACTCAGGGATATGGGGAGGCCGAGCCTTCTGACCCGTCGATCCCTCCTGCCCATCTTTCATATGTGGTCCATGGAGTACTCAGGAGGTTGAGGATACCTGTCCCCGACACTAGGGTGCCCCAGTATACCTTGCCACCGGACAGCACTGTAAGTACACTTTAGGATCTTTTCCCTTTTTCAGATTTCTTTGCTTTTTGCAATTCTGAGATTTCCTGAGATTTTCTTCTCTTTTTCTCAGGTTCCAGCTCGGACTTACGACAGGTTGGTCAGGTAGAATAGGGGCTGGAAGGACGTATGCCGGTCCCTTCTGAGGAAGCTGGCCTGCACTTCAAAGGCCGCAGCAAACGTGCAGGAGCCCGGGCGCAAGAGAAGGCACGTCGGGAGCACGGCATCCACCTCATCGGCTTCGGAGTACTCTTCCAGTGCCATGCCTCGGGGACGGGGACCCAATGCTGACATCTTGGAGCAGCTGGCTGAGTACGAGCACGATAATGTCCACCTTTCAGATGTGAGCGACGCGGAGGATTTGATGAGGGAGGCTAGCGTCTATGAGCTGAGTAGCGATGAAGAGGAAGGATCGGAGGCCTAGGAGGTCTCTAGTATTGATTTAGGAAGAAAAACAAACAATGAACAAGTTTCATGCACATTTTGTTTATTTTTTGCTTTATTTGGGCGCCGATGGGGCGAAAACAATGTACTACTGTTTTATTTGCTTTTTAAATTTATGCTTTATTAATTTGCATATTACTTGAGCCTCGGGGCAGTTTTTTGCTTGGAATTGGGGCTGAAACTGGGCCGAAATGATATACAATGATATATAAATGCATGAATGGTCTTTGAACATGTTTTTGTACAGGTTTTGGTTGGAAAAGTGGGGTGAAAACTCCCTTTGGGCAGCAACTTGGTTGCTGCAGATTTGCCATTTACATCAGGTAAATGAGGCCGTGCGGCATGGTCTCTGGAGCAAATGAGGCCGTGCGGCTCACAGTTCTGATGCATTTGGTTATTTTTAGAATAAAACCAAGGCTTGGCCATTTCATTTCATTTTCAACTTAGACTTGTCCCAAGCTGTTCCCCGAGCACATATTGGACCTAAAGACACCATCTTTGATCATTTTGCAATGGAGAAGCCCGTTAGATTGCAAAGGGGAAAAGAGACCGCTTTACGTCCGATCTTGATCTTGGGTGAGATATCACTTCCAATCTCACAAGGGGTTGATTGATTCTTCCTTCAAGATCAAGTCTTTATGGCATTTGAAGGATCTCCGCCCGATTGGGACCTTTTGAGAGCGGCGGCAAAGTTTTGGGACGTCAGGAGACACGTTTCTTGCTTTTCTTACAATGAGATTGTCCCAACGCATGAAGACTTCCGAGCCTTGATTGCGGGTCCAGAAATTGAGGCTATATCGATTCCTCTGATCGAAGACGTGCCGGTGGTGGCAAAGCTTGCATCTTTTCTGCAGATTTCTGCAGGAGAGGCGAGGAGATGATGATAGCCCGGACAGGATTGACCTTTATGATATCCCGGGCAGGTTTGGGTCTCCGGCTATGGCTGCGACCACGGTGGCTATGGATGCCTTTATCCTCTGTATATTCTCTTCTCTGTTCACCGCTGAGTCCGTGGGGATCTGTCATGGTGGTCTCTTAGACATGGTCGAGAGATTGCGGGTGGGAAGGACATTGTCCCACTTTGGTTTTGGGTGAGACCCTTCATGGCATTGATAGGATGGCTAGGGAGACCATTTCATGAGGTGCAGGAGCCCGGCATGCGACTTTATGGCTGCGGGAGAGGCTCGGGGCTTTGCCGGGGCTTTGCCGACTCGGTGCCCTTGGGTGATTTCTCGGAGAGGTGCACCTCGACAATGAGGACCGGGGTAGGCTGGGAGGCGATGATGGCTAGGTTATCCACTTCGGACATCCGGCTGGTGGGTACCTCCTGGAGGTTGCGGACCCGGAGGATATTTCGGGAGTCCTATATAGTGAGGGTTCCGGGGTTCTGCTTGGTCATCCTTCTACATACCACTGCTTGGTATCCGAGCGGTTTGGGGCCTTACGGGAGCCGTTGGGCGGTGGGAGGACATCCGTACCATGGAGGTGGTGCCATTTGATATGAGAGATCCGGCCCGGCTTTTCATTCTTCTCGAGGGCTTGGACATACTGTTGCTTTCCCACCCAGGGCCATTCTCAAGAGCGGGAAGAGTACCATCTTGACTACGGTCTACTTGGATTGGTACGAGAGGGAGATGGGAGCGACTCGGGTCATATTGGGGGAGAGACGTCGGGCTTTATTGGGAGGCGGCTGCGACTCGAGTAGGACTACGAGGGAGGCTGAGGCTAAGGCGAGTCGCCATAACCGGTCGGGTGACCTTATTAAAGATATGGAGGCTCGGTACAAGAGATTGTCAGAAGGTCGCTCCTTTGGCGAGGCTCAGAGGGAGGAAGTGCGGACTCGTGCTCGGGTAGAGAGGGCACTTATTGACACGGGTTTGATGGAGGCTCCAGTGAGGATACCGGAGATCGGAATGAGAGAGACCGACATTATAGAGAAGAAGAGAAAGAAAACTCGACGGGGTCGAGGTAAAGGGAAGAAGATCAAAGAAGACTCAGCGAATGACGGCGTGGATCTTTTCATAGGACTCCCTTATTGCCATTTTGCAAACACAGTAGGTTTATTAGGCATTTTATTGTATTTTAGATCTTTGTAGCAGGTTAGCAGAGTCAAGAGTAGACCGTGCTTGAACTCATCAAGAAGTTTTTAACTTGTAATGAACAAGAGATATTATCTTAGAAATTAATCAAGACACAATTTCATGGAAACTTCAAATGTCTTATTGAGTAGGACCCGTTTTATGAAAACTTGAATATCCTTTATTATTGTTTAGGACGCATCTCATGGAAACTTAATCGCCCTTTTTATTATTTAGACCGAACCATAAATGGCTGCCTACGTTCCCCTTTTACAAGAAAGACTAAGGGGCTCAGGTCTTCGTAGTTCATTCTGGTGAACTTTTCTCTATGTGCAGCCCTGTTTTTTGCCTAGACCGCCCTTTTTGGGTTTTCAGCCTAGCTGGGCATTACTCTTTTTGCACTAATATTTTTTATGTGCAACCCTGTTTTTTGCCTAGACCGCCCTTTTTGGGTTTTCAGCCTAGCTGGGTATTACTCTTTTTGCACTAATATATTTTTTTTCTTTTTTTTTATTATTATTTTTTATTATTATTTTTTTTAGACATAGTACCTTCGGAGCTTATCACCGTGGACAAAGGGATTGCCGTCCAGGTCTGCAAGCTTCATGGCTCCTCCCGATAGTATCTTCTGCACCACATACGGGCCGATCCAAACGGGTTCCCATTTTCCCAGGGGGTTGTCTCTGGTAGGGGGCTTCACTTTCAACACTAAGTCACCCTCTTTGATGTCCCTGGCCTTGACCTTTTTGTCAAATGCTCTGGCCATTCGCCTCTGATAGGCTCGGGTATGCTCCATGGCTTTAAGCCTTCTTTCGTCGAGCAGGGCCAACTCATCATGCCGGCTATGCAACCATTCTACTTCGTTGACACTTTGTTTTCCGGGAGGACCCTTAATGACGGGATTTCCAACTCAGCGGTAACACTGCTTCCATCTCGTAAGTTAGGGCAAAAGGAGTTTCTCCTGTGGTACATTCGACAGACGTTACGCAGCCCCGAGTGCCAGGTGCGGCTTTTCGGGCCAATCACGACCACGGGTGGCCATTTTTCGGATGATCCGTTCGAGCGTCTTATTAGCAGCTGCCACGGCTCCATTAGTCGAGGTGCATGCGGGGACGACTTGTGGCGAGTGATCACGAACTCGACGGCAATCTACCGCAGTCCCCTTCAAAGTGTGACCCATTATCAGAAATGATCTCATTGGGCACCCCATATCTACACATTATGTTTTCTTTGATAACTGGGCCACCTTCTTGGAAGTGAGGACCTTGTAGGACTTGGCCTCTACCCACTTGGTGAAGTAGTCGACTGCCACTAACACGAATTCATGCCCATTGCTTCCTGCCGGGGCTATCTTCCCTATCACGTCAATACCCCAAGTTGCAAACGGCCAAGGAGTCGTCATGCAGTACAGGTCATGAGGCGGGAGATGGTTGAGGTTGGCAAACCGCTGGCACTTGTCGCACGCTCGGACATGCTGGACACAGTCTGTCTCCATAGAAATCCAGTAGTAACCCATTCTGAGGATTACTTGCATCAGGGCTCTAGCATTCATATGAGGACCGCAGGGACCATTGTGGACTTCGGTCATCAACTCTTTGGCCCTTTCTTGAGTGACGCACAAGAGGAGTGGTCCTTGATACCGCTTCTTGTACAGGTTGCCTCCTAGAATGACATAATGGGAGGCCAACCTTTTCAGGGCTTGCAAGCTCTTGGCTTTGACACCTTCTTTTGGCCTACCTTCTTCGTCTCTGAAAGCTGACTCTCCATCTTTGAGGAACTGGTAAATTTGATTGTACCACGGTTCCTTGATAGGCTCGGGTCCCAGGTCTACTTCACAACAGAAAGCTGGGGCTTCTCTTCTACCCACTCTGAAGGGTTTTATGGCTTTTCCCTCGGGGATCTCTACCAGTGAGGCTAAAGTAGCAAGGGCATCTGCGAATCTGTTCTTTTCCCTTGGCAAGTAGTGGAAAGTCACTTCTCTGAACTGTCCAGTCAACTCCTCCATATGGGCATGATACCGCTGAAGATTAGGGTCCACAGTCTTCCATTTGTTGGAAACCTGGTTGATGATCAGGGCTGAGTCTCCATAAACTTCGAGCTCCTTGACATTCCTTTCTAAGGCAGCCTCCAAACCAGCAATGCAAGCTTCGTACTCGGCGACATTGTTCGTGGCAGGGAAGTTCAGCTTGAGGGCTATGGGTGTATGCTCATCTTTCGGATCGACCAGTAGCATCCCTACGCCATTTCCTCTTTTGTTAGCAGCTCCATCAAAGAATAGCTGCCATCGATTCTCAGGCTCGACTACAAAGATCCCTTCATCTGGGAATTGGGGTTCAGGCCCACGGTCCTCATTACTGGGGAAGTTCGCCAGATGGTCTGACAATGCTTGGCCCTTGATGGCCTTTCTGGTCACATAGCTGATGTCGTACTCTGCTAAGAAGAAGGACCACTTTGCTAGACGCATCGAGAGAGAAGGCTTATCGAAGATATACTTGATGGGGTCCATTTTTGAGACCAAATTCACAGGGTGGGCTTGCATATAATGCTTCAACTTGCCGACTACCCAGACCAGTCCTGCACAAGTCTTTTCACATGCTGAGTAATTGAGCTCACTTCCCTGCAGCTTCCGGCTGACAAAGTAAATGGCATTCTCTACCCGAGAGTCTTTCTTCTCCTGAGCAAGCATAGCCCCAACTGCCGTATCAGTGACAGTGAGATAGAGCAGAAGAGGTTTCTGTCTATGTGGGGGGCATAGTACTGGAGGATGTACTAAGTATGCTTTGATCTGGTCAAAGGCATCCTGGCATTCTTCGGTCCACTCTGTATCTACATTCTTCTTCATGAGCTTGAAGATGGGCTCGCACATAGTGGTCAACTGGTTGACGAAACGGCTGATGTACTGCAGTTTGCCCATAAAGCTTTTGACTTCTGTCTGGGTTTGAGGTGGCCTCATGTCCATAATGGCTTTGATCTTTCGGGGGTCGACTTCGATACCTCGCTCCGTGACCATATACCCAAGCACTTTTCCCCTTGTCACTCCGAAGGTGCATTTAGCAGGGTTTAGTCTCATGGAATGTTGTCTCAGCCTCTCAAAGAACTTTCGCAGGTCAACAAAGTGCTGCCCATCCTCGCCTTTGGAGTGGATTATCATGTCGTCTACGTAGACCTCAATCTCCTTGTGGATCATGTCATGAAAAAGCGCGGTCGCTGCCCTTTGATAAGTAGCCCCGGCGTTCTTGAGCCCAAATGGCATTACTGTATAGCAGTAAGTTCCCCACGGTGTGGTGAAGGCTATCTTTTCTTGGTCTTCTTCGGCCATCTTGATCTGGTTGTAGCCTGCAAAGCCATCAACGAAGGATTTGACTTCGTAGTTGGCAGTGGAGTCCACCAGGATGTCTATGTTTGGCAAGGGGTAATCGTCTTTGGGGCTGGCCTTGTTCAGATCCCGGAAATCTACACAGCAGCGCACCTTCCCATTGGCCTTGGTGACGGTCACAATATTGGATAACCATGTCGGATATTCGATGACTCTGATGAATCCTACCCGCAGTAGCTTCTCAATTTCTTCTTTGACCTGTAGAGACCACTCTGGCTTGATTTTTCTCAGTTTCTGCTTTACTGGCTTAGCATCTGGTGCTAGAGGGATTCTGTGCTCCACTATTGAACTGTCTAGCCCCGGCATATCCTTGTACGACCACGCAAAGACGTCCATGTATTCTCTGAGCAAATTAACCAGTCTGTCCCTTTCAACCCCCTGGAAGAAGCTTCCAATCTGTGTCTCTTTAGGTTCCTCGATAGTACCCAAGTTAACACTTGTCAAAACCTCCTCGGCAGCTTGGGCCCGGTTTTCCTCTTTTTCTGTAACCTGCTTAAAGATTTCTTTAATGTATTGTTCGTTTAGTGTGTTTGCATCTTGTTCAAATGATTCATTATTAACTGTTGTTAAGTTTTGAGTTAATTTATCATTTGTTAAGTTGGCAATAAGGGGATAATCAGAAAGATCTGTCATTTCATTCAAAGCAAGAGGAAAGATGACATCGATTACATATTCATAATCCTCAGGCGTGAGGCCTTCGGATGACTCAGAGGACTGGAATTCAAAGATTCCTGACTCAACTGACTCTTGACCCTACTGACTCTGGACCCTACACTACTTATTGACTCGAGGGTGTTTGAAGCGAGTTGGACCGGGATCTCACTCTTTCCTGCTGTTGCCCTGGGAAGTAGCAGTCTTGTCAGCGTTCTCATTTGGTTGTGCATCCTGTGGATCATTACTGCCTTTGTTGTCACCATTCCCATGGGGGATGTTCGACTGATCTGTTGCAATCTCCTTTCCGAATCTGACTGTATCCATCTGTGCCTTCGGGGTAGTGGGACCAGTTGTACTTTCGGCATCTGAGAGACAACTTTCTTCATCCCAAAAGTCTTCTGGCTTGTTCACTCTTCTTTCCACCTTTTCCCAAACAGGGGGTTGGGACTGATCTTCAGGAGTAGTAAGAGCCATCACAAACACATTATGCTCATCGTGGGTGATGAAGGGTTCCGAAGAGACTTTCATTAACATGGCTTGTTTCACTTCAAACTCGCAATCTTCATAAGTGAGCCTTTCTTCTGTAATCTTGACCATGGTTACTGGCTCGATATCATAAAAGAGAGGTCGGGCTCTGACAACATTAACGAAATCAGTTCCGACTATGGGTCCAAACTGTCCTTCCATGGCGGCGGCATTAATCAAATCTTTCCACTTTCCTTGTAATTCAGCATAAGGAACATTGAATTTCAGGATGTCTATGATCTCTGGATTTCCAAAACTGACTGCATTTGTCTCCCCGAACTCGATCATGTTGACTCGATTGTTAGTAGGAAGAGGATTCTTGACCACATTGGGACCCCGAGGCGGCTCCAGCTTGCCTTCTTCAATCAAGCGAGAGATCAGGAACTTCAGATAGGTGCAATCATTGGTGTTATGCCCATGGTATTTGTGAAAGCGGCAGTGCTTGGTTTCGTCCATCCTGACACTAGGGTTCTTGGGTTTCCAGTTTTCCAAAGGTCTGATGAGTCCTTCAGCTACTAAACCGTCAAAGACCTTCTCTAGCGGCATTCCAAAATCTTCAGCAGTATAGGAACGAGGCCTTGGCTTTGCAGCGACTTGGCTTGAATTTTGTCCAACCTTCTCATTCTGAATATAATTAACAGCACCTACTGTCTCTTTTCCTCTTACAGCAACAGCTGTGGCATTTGACGCTGGTGCTTTGTAGCGATAGGAGTTGGCTGTTCCTGTGGCTGGGGCCATGTTGAAGGCATTTTCAAACTTGGTACCGGCGTTTACCATTGCCCGAAGGTCAGGATAGTAGTAATTGCCGATTTGGACCCTTAGTTGAGGCTTCAAGCAAGATTGGAAAATCTCCATCTGTTCCTCTTCATTCAGCGGGGTCATCATTTCACTAAGCTTCCAATTCCATCTCTTGTAGAATTCACTCACTGGCTCATCTGGGCGCTGTAGAGTGCCTTGTAGGTCATTCCTGCTGGTTTCCCAATTCAAGTTGGCCTTATACTTCTCCAGGAATGCTTCCTTAATCTGGTCCCAGGTGGCTCGGGCCTCTGGTTTTACATGCAGGAACCATCTAAGAGCTGAACCCTTTAATGACAGCTGAAAATGGTCGGCCATTTGCTGATGTGTACAATCCTTGGCTCTCATGGCAAGAAGGTAGCTTTCAATGTGAGTCCGGGGACAATCGGTGCCATTGAACTTTTCAATCTCAGGCATCCGGAATTTTGGAGGAAGAGGGACAATTTTGCTGGGATCAGTGATCTGGTATGCTGCCTTTTTGGTGCTCAGTTCTCCAAACTTCTCTTGCATGGACTTAACTTGTTCCATCAACCAAGTCATGTTGGGGTCAGGTGACGGTTTAGGATTGTTCGATTCCGAAGCAGGCTTATCAGATTTGAGTGGCGGGGAGTGGGTGACACAGTGGTAGCTGGTACCATGGCTTGGGGATCTTTGGAAGGGAAGTAAGTGTAAACTTGGCCTGGTCCTGTGTTTCTATGAGGCTGGCCAGAGGCATAGGAATTAGGCTCGTAGTTGCAGAAGTAGGAAAAAGGAGCCTCGTGGGATCCTGTTGGCAAGGTTGGGGGTGGAAGATCTGCTGTGGAAGGGCATAGATTGAAAAGGTCACTCGATTGATTCTGAGGCCTAGAAATTGTCTGGGATGGCCCATACTGGGGAGAGGGAGCGAATCCCATAGGGTAGTGCAGAGGCTGCGTTACGGGGATAGCTGTGGCGTTTGTTCTCTGTTGGTAGGGAACAAAGTTGGGTCTTATCTGAGGAGGAGAGGGTGTCGGGACCCTGATGGCTTGAGACATTGGGAAGGACTGAAAAGGGACAGTCTTTGGCAATGGATCATATGTGGATGGAGGAGGGCATTGGTTATAGGCTAGGGGAGCTGAGATGGTTACTTCTGGAGTTTCATCTTCTACCATAACCAAGGAACCGTTGGGCTCTACCACTATCTTGACCCCATGACGGCGGAGCGCATCAATGAGCATGGTGCTGTTCCTCATGGGCCTTACGATCGTTTTCCAAGGCTAAGGCTAGCTCTTCTTCCCTAGTCATCCGGTTACCCAAACCAAGATGCGTTCTCTGTCAAATCGGCCATTCGACTCTACGGAACCGACAAAACCGAGGATTCTCGCGAACTGTTCCGAGAATTCCCGCGCTAACAAGTCGCTGACCCAGTGTTCTCACCCACTTCTTTCTCGCTGCGGGAAAGGGATAGGAGAGGTTTAGACTCGGGGTAGGTGTTTAGGCTGAAGGCTCAAGCAATATGCAAATTAAGAATCTTCCAATTTACTTAAAATGTTGTCTTTTATTAATTTCTATTTGGTTGGAAAAGGTTGCCCTTCTTTTTCGCAACTACTCTAGATCCTGGATCAGTGGGTTTCGTCACTACGTCTATAAGCCCCTCGTATTCCACCTGTATTTCGACCTCCCAGGGTGGACAGCCCCGGGCGAGGGTCCTATAGGGCACGCGGATCCCACCGACCGAGAGAAAAGAACACTCCTAATGGGTCTAGCGGGTCATAGGAACTTTTAACGCGCGAGCGATGCGAATTATAGTCAAGGCAATACCGGGAAAGTCTCGTCTTTCAGCCTTGATAGAATTTCGGCAGAATTTCGCTTGCGCGATTGACGTTTTGACTTTTCGGTAATGTCCGAGAAGATAATAGGCATGGGTCGGGCGGTAAAAGCCGGATGACACAGTGTCACATTGAACTTCGTTGCATACGCCGTGCGTGAGTCAAAATCGAAGTCAATGCCGGGTCAAGATCTTGCCAATTTTTTCCTTGTCGGAATTTTGGCAGAGCTTCGCTTGAGCGAAAGATCTTTTGGATTTTCTTGGCAAGGACTCGGTCTCGACTCTTACGCATTCCGTGCAGGTCAAGGTCAAAGTCAATGTCGGAGTCAAGATTCTACCAATTTTTCCTTGTCGGAATTTTGGCAGAGTTTCGCTTGAGCGAAAGATCTTGACTTCCGTTATGAACTAAGGCTTGACCTTTACGGGGATATGCAACTGGGCTATATGACACGGACTAGACCAAAAACCAACCAAAAAGTCACGGTTTTTTGAAACGTGTGACACGGACTGTGCATTGGTCGACACTGGCTGCCATGGGGAGTTTGGGATGATTCCGTGCGCGCCCGGGAGCATCGTAAGGCTGTCCGTGACTGCAGCTGATAAACCACCCCGGGTTTAAAGGGACGTGCGTGCAAAGTGTACAGGATATATAAGGTGCGCGTAGTGTGCGGTCTCCTAAAAATGTTCCTTTTTGAGTTAAAACAGAGATTTTCATAAATGTGTTTTAAAGGAATGATTTTTGGGACGGGGGAAAATGCAACAGATAAGGCACGTAAATTTTCTGGGAGCCCCAGTCAGTCTTGGAACTGAATAGCCCCAAGCTGCCAAGGCTGCCAGATTAACCTCAATTTTTCCTGGTGGAATTGCCACTGAGGCCGTCCGGTCAGAATCCAAGGAGGATTGAGCCGTACGACTGCATGGATCAATTTTCCAGGTTCCACTCCTTTGCTATTTCAGGTTGTTTCCCGAATATTTTAGGCACCTTTTAGCCTTGAGAAGGCTTCCTGTTCAAAGTATGCACAAATCCCAAGATGCAAATGATGCAATGCAAGGCAAAGAAAGCAAGCAAAATAAACGGAATCCGCGATGGGAGTCTAACCCGCTCAAAGGGAAAAGCTTTCTTTTACTTTTTTTCGAAAAGTGATACCGGTACGTGGGATTGTTAAACCACCGTTTATCCCAAGCCCCGGGTTAGGGAGCGATACAGGAAGGTTAGTGGTTTCCACCTATATACCGGGTATCGTTTATTTTAAAAATGGAAGCTTTTCTCCTTTGGGAATCCCCAGCGGAGTCGCCAAACTGTGAATGTGTGCCCAAATTTTGGATTCACGCGAGTTTGAAGACATCCGGTTTAATTTGAAAAACGGAGTCGCCACGCCATTTTGATTTCCTCAAAACTTTGAAAAAAAGGTTTTTATGGGTTCGGAGGTTAAGTTACCCCTTGGGAAGAACGGATCGTCGTTCACCCAAGGTGCCTTGCCGTAGCAAGTCTCCCTAGATTCCATTTATCGTGCTTGCTTGCGTGCTTTCTTTGTGTGCATGTGTTTGAAAAGAAGGGGGGAATGTCCCAAGTTGTCTTCCGGACGTACAAACCATTTATTGGTTGTCGCTCGGGATTTCTTGGATTTTATGTATTCGGGATTTTGATCCCGTCCTCATCTTGGACTTGTGATCATCGCTTTTTAACCTCGGGACTTGCGTGATCGAGAGAAGGACTCCCTTTTATAGTCCAAAATGAGGTTCTTTAGGAAGGAGTGACCTTAGCCCATCAATCCTACACCTTAAGACGATTGAGCTTATATGGATGCTTCATGCTCGTCTTAAGTGATAATCGGAGATATAGGTTCAAGTTTGTCCCTTTCTAAAGAGATTGTGGCACCTTTAATGGAAGAAACGATGTAAAGATAGGATCTTTACACCGGTCCGTTCCAAGGTTGCTAATTGGGACATGGGGAAAATGCATGTAAAAATGACATTTTTAGTGAAATGATGACATTTTTGGGTTGCAAATGATGCTTTTGATTGCAAATGATGCTTTTTGATGTAAAGAAGTGATCTTTATGCAAAGGATGCATTTTTATGAGGAAAAGTAGGATTTAATATGCAAAGGATGCACAAAGATTTCATTTTTGAAAGCAAGGGATGCTAAGTTCATGCAAAGAGATGATTTTTAATGCAAAGGATGCATATAAATGGGTTTTAGGTGCAAAGGATGCCGCTTTATTATAAAGACATGATTTTTATATGCAAATGATGCATTTTGGATGTAAAGATTGCATTTTTATGAGCAAAGGATGCATAAAGATGACATTTTTGTGTAAAAAAGGGATTTTTAGGTGCAAATGATGCACCTTTGGATGTAAAGATTACATTTTTAATAGCAAGTGATGCTTAATTCATGCAAAGGGTGGAAAGGGGGAAAGGGGGTATGATAAAGATAGGATCTTTTATGATAAATGCCAAGTCCCAAGCAAGATAATGACAATATATGAATGCAAGGAGCAATTAAATCACATAGAGCAAGTATAATGCAAGGTAAGGGAGTGAGAGGTTACCAATGGTGGTGGCCTCTTCTTCTTTGGGTCTTGCTAGGTGGAAGGACCAACTTTGGGATCTCCAAGGAGGAGGGAGGTGGCTTCTTGGCTTTCTTCAACCTCTTGGATTTCCAGCAGTGTTTTTGGAGAGCTTTGGAGCTGAGTATGGGGTATGGTGTGTGTTTTTTCGTCTTGCTAAAATGGGAATAGGAGGGCTCTATTTATAGGCAGTCTGGAAATCGCCAATGAGGCCGTGTGGCTAGGAGTCTTCTCCTAATGTAGCCGTGCGGCATTATCCACAATGACTCAGCATGTTTCTAGAATCATGCAAGGTGGCAATTCTAGAAGCTTTTTGTAATTAAGAAAAACGTGTTTCTTAATTACTAAGCATTCCCTTCAGCCCTTAAGAGGTTTGGAACAGTTCCGGAATTGCTCCGGAACTCTAGGAAAGTCTGGGGAATTATCGGGAAATTTACCGGAATTGCCGGGAAAATCAATCGGAAGGCATGAGCCAGATTTGGGTACTTACACCTACAACTAACACTTCTGATTCAAACCCACCACCACCCTCACCTATTATAAACACACAGCCCTTAACTCGCCCACACTATATCGACCAATCCATTGCCCCACCTGCTGATGTTAACCCCGATATACTCACATCTGCACCTACACCAGCTTCACATCCTCCGCCTAACGCACCTATTGCCGCCACACCTACTCCAGAATAACTACCCCAACCACCCAACCCCATTCGAACCATAACCACCCGCTCTCAAAACAATATTGTGAAACCAAACCCAAAATATACCAACCTAGCAACTCTTCCTTCTCCTAGTAGCCTTCCAACCACAACCAAACAAGCTCTCTCCTCTCCCCTTTGGCGCACAGCCAGGTTAGATGAATATCAAGCTCTCACCAAAAACAACACATGGACCCTAGTACCTCCTCACCAAGCCCAAAACATTGTTGGTTGCAAATGGGTCTACCGTATCAAATACAACCCTGATAACTCTATCCAAAAATACAAAGCCCGCCTTGTAGCCAAAGGCTTTCACCAACGTCCCGGTGTGGACTATTCTGAAACCTTTAGTCCCGTTGTAAAACCCGTGACCGTCCGCCTTCTTCTTTCTCTTGCCCTAAGCCAAGGTTGGTCTCTTCGTCAGTTAGACATCAACAACGCCTTCCTTCAGGCAGCCTTCATGAAACAGTTTTTATGTCTCAACCCCCCGGTTTCGTCGATGAAGCCAACCCCACTCATGTGTGTCGATTAACCAAGGCCATCTACGGCCTCAAACAAGCTCCTCGTGCTTGGTACACCGAGCTCAAATCCCACCTTATTTCTTTCGGCTTTAAACCTTCCATTGCTGACCCCCTCTCTATTTATCTACAATCAAAACCACTACACCCTTTATCTCCTTGTCTATGTTGATGACATTATCATCACTGGTCCATCACAATCCCTTCTCCAATCTTTCATCACTAACCTTTCCAATCGTTTCTCTCTAAAAGATCTTGGAACTCTTTCTTATTTCTTGGGCATTGAAGTCACCCCTAATGCTCAAGGCCTTATTCTCTCTCAAACCAAATACATCCATAATCTACTCACCCACCATAATATGATTGATTCTAAACCCCAACCCACCCAAATGGTTCCTTACCCACCTCTCACCAACACCTCCGGCTCTCCTATCTCAAACCCATCTGATTATAGGTCCATAGTCGATTCTCTCCAATATCTCTCAATCACCCGTCCGGACATTGCTTTCCCGGTCAACAAACTTGCACAATTTTTACAAAATCCACGTGACACTCATTGGTCCGCCTTAAAACGTCTTCTTAGATACCTTCACGGCACTCTTCATCTAGGGTTGCAACTATACCGTGACACCCCATGTTCCCTTCATGCCTTTTGTGATGCAGATTGGGCTAGTGATAAAGACAATTATGTTTCAACTTCCGGATATTTAGTCTATCTTGGGCGCAACCTGATTTCCTGGGAGTCTAGAAAACAATGAGCACTTTCTCGCTCCTCCACTGAAGCTGAGTTTCGAGCAATTGCTGATACCACGGCTGAAATTCTTTGGGTTCGTAACCTTCTCACAGAAATTACTGGTGCTATACCCGGTGTACTCACACCAACCACTACACCAATTATATACTTTGACAACCTTGGTGCCACCCACTATGCTGCAAATCCTGTTTTTCACTCCAGAATGAAGCATCTTGCTCTTGCCTTCCACTTTGTCCGTGAACAGGTACAACTTGGCACTTTACGCGTGCAACACATCTCCGGCAACGATCAACTTGTCGATGCTCTTACCAAACCATTACATCGTCCTCGTTTCCTTTCTCTCGTCTCCAAGATTGGACTTATCCAAGGATCGTCCAACTTGCGGGGGCGTGATAAGAATAAATAATATTGTATTTATTTATTTATTTCCATCCTTTGTATATAGTTTAATTCTAGAATATTCCTAGTCTACAAGTCAAAGATTTAGTTTGTTATTTTAGATTATTCTTAGGCTAGAATTAAGGGATTTAGAGTATTCTTACGCTAGAGTTAAGGCATTGCCTTCTTGTAATTTATACTATAAATATAGGTTGTAATCATCTTATAAAATCAATGGAAGAAGTTATTTATTCAAACTATTATAGTTTCCACCTCAAGTGCCAGCAGCACAGTCTCTGGAATCAATAGAAATGATGCATCCACACTAATCCTTCATGATACTGTTGGAGAGGGTAGATGATAGCAATCTTCTTCATTTCCTTTTATTGATGCTTCATTCACCATACTGTTGGAGAGGTTGGAATGAATAGAAAATATTATGAACTGCACTACCTCGGTTCAAGTCTATCACTAAGCAGGCAAGTCCAAGGCAACCTTAATGCTAGACTAGCTTTTAGGAGTCCAGTGGAGGATGGGCTTATTAATTAACTAGTAAAAGCCCGTGTCCTCGGACACGTGTTTTTTTTTTTAATTTAAAAAAAAATAAAAAAATTTAAAGGGCAAAATGGGAAAGGGACAACTTAGTGAGGGCAAAATGAGAAATTTGGCATTTGGTACTGTTCATAGTACTGTTCACCCATGGTGTGATTTATACTATAGATAATTATCTGGGCTTAGGCCTTCACCAGAAATCAAGGTTAAATATAGGAGAATTAAATATTTCTGTTTGAGCCGTTTCATATTTTATTTGAAGGTTATTTTGAAAAAATTAATTTTTAATTGAAAAAAATAAAAAATTTATAATTTATTTTTAAATTTTAAATTTTATTAAACTATAATAATCTTGAAAAAAGAAAAACATATTTTATGAAAAATTTAAAAAATTATTAATTAAAGAAGATTTAATTAATAAGCCCATCATCCATTGGACTCCTAAAATATAAAAGAAAATTCTATTAATTTTTAATAGAAAAAAATAAAAATTTTATAATTTATTTCCTATATATAGAAGGCTTCCATCAACCTAGAAACGTACTTAATTTTCATATACTCTCTCCATAATGTAAGCTTTGATAAATATTGAAGAAGATATTTTTAGTTTTATTGATATTGTAAAAGCCTTATTTACACATAACACATAAATTTTGAGTAAAGAGAAGACATTTATCATTTAGAAGATTTCATCTCCCTCATTTATTTATTTTTCTTCTCTTCAAAATATCAAGACAAATGAATTCATCAAATATACTATGCTTCCATCTCCATTTCTTTTCTCGTACTTCTTAGGAAGTACGACTTGGGCTTTTGGGCTTAACGGAAAGTTCCAACATTTGAAAAATAGAATGCACATGGGGGCTGGGCTTGGCTTAGTTGATCAAGGAATCAATAACTATATAATGGCTGAAGTGATTAAGCACTATTTCCTAAAACGGTAAAAAGAGCGGGAAAACTACTTTCTAAATCTAGACACAAATTAAGACTTTATTGTTCTAACTACTAATAATTAATAAACATCATTCTCTATGTATTTTTGCTGCATGCTTTCTCGAATTTCAATACTTTCTAATTACTCAAATTGGCCTGGTCCATCGTACAAGACAAGCTTTGGTCCTTTCGTATTCTTCCCCCAAAACATCCAGGTTGGTTGCTGCGTCCCCTCTCTATTCTTCCATTGTCTCCGCCATTTCACAGCGCCTCCTCCTCTCCCTCATCCCTACGCACTCTCTCCCTCTCTACAAATGCCGTCGTCGCCTCCCTCTTCCCCCTAACATCCACGCCCTCTGGCCTCTGCTACAAATGCCGCCGTCAGCTCTCTCTTCCTCTTGGATTGGTGTCGCCCCCTCTTTATTGATCCATTGTCGCCGCCTGTATGTCTCTTCTCTCTTCTCTCTTAAAATCAGAGGTCAGTTTCTGGAATTCTTCCATGAATGAATTTGTGTTATTAGATAGTGACAATCTGTGTTAGGTTTTTGACAAGTGGATTCTTGGTCGTATATACATTGATTCATAATTTCTTCATCTCTGCAAGTATCTGCTGTTGGAGTGTCCCTGTAATTGCTGCTTCTTCTTCTTCTTCTTCTGTTAATACAATTTTGATCTTTCCAAGATCAGTTATGCTTCTGTTTCTGATCTGTTTAGTACTGTCTTCCTAAGCCATGGACTAAAATCTTCTTACGCATTTGAATTTTGTTCAAACTTTTCGGGTTATCTTCTTAACAGTTTCAATTGATTCTCTCTTTGTTAGTGTTGTCTTTGATTTGTTTGTTTCAGTACTTAGGTCAAGATGTTTAAATGAAGAATTGATCAGCTAATTAGCAGGTTTGTTCTTTCAGATTCCTGTTATTTTGTTGGTTTCATCTTCTGATTTAGCCTTGCTTATGCAGTCACTCTCAAGCTTTCTATGGAACTTTCATTTTGGGACGGAGTAAGTATCAATTTTTTTTAATTTTTTTTTTGAGTGGATGTATATATATGTAGTGCATGCAAAAGGCATTGTTTTCAGCCAGTTCATAACATTCTTGGATCTGATACATTACTCCCTTCAGAAGGTGTTTAAAAATATCTCTGTATACTTATTTTTTCTTCCCTCCGTCCCATAATGAGAGTTCTATTTGACTATTCAAACATTTTAACGGCTCATTTTCATTTCCATCGCTAGCCTTAATGATCTTTACTTAGGTCAAGCTGTTTGAATGAAGAATTGATCAGCTAATTAGCAGGTTTGTTCTTTGAGATTCCTGTTATTTTGTTAGTTTCATCTTCTGATTTAGCCTTGCTTATGTAGTCACTCTCAAGCTTTCTATGGAACTTTCATTTTTGGATGGAGTAAGTATCAATTTTTTTAATTTTTTTTTGAGTGGATGTATATATATGTAGTGCATGCAAAAGGCATTGTTTTCAGCCAGTTCATAACATTCTTGGATCTGATACATTACTCCCTTCAGAAGGTGATTATAAATATCTCTGTATACTTATTTTTTCTTCCCTCTGTCCCATAATGATATTCCTATTTGACTATTCAAACATTTTAACGGCTCATTTTCATTTCCATCGCTAGCCTTAATGATCTTTACTTAGGTCAAGCTGTTTGAATGAAGAATTGATCAGCTAATTAGCAGGTTTGTTCTTTGAGATTCCTGTTATTTTGTTGGTTTCATCTTCTGATTTAGCCTTGCTTATGTAGTCACTCTCAAGCTTTCTATGGAACTTTCATTTTTGGACGGAGTAAGTATCAATTTTTTTTTTTTTTTTTTGAGTGGATGTATATATATGTAGTGCATGCAAAAGGCATTGTTTTTCGGCCAGGTTCATAACATTCTTGGATCTGATACATTACTCCCTTCAGAAGGTGATTATAAATATCTCTGTATACTTATTTTTTCTTCCCTCTGTCCCATAATGATATTCCTATTTGACTATTCAAACATTTTAACGGCTCATTTTCATTTCCATCGCTAGCCTTAATGATCTTTACTGTATTACCCCATTACTCCTATCTTGTAAAAATGTCACTGTCATACGGGTTTCTTAGTTTTATCAAAAATGTCTTTTTTCAGTAATTCGTATTCCGTAGTCTCCTTTACACTATGCTTAGTATGGAAGAAGCAGGTGTTGATGGTGCACTAATTGTGCAGCCCATCAATCACCAGTTTAATTATTCCTTGGTGCCAGAGGTCATTAGCACTGTATACTTATAATTTTTTTTATTTGTTGTTGCAGGTTCAAGGGGAAGGATCACATGGGACAAGGCCAAATAAATGTAGTTTGTGCAAGAAAAGTGGACATAACAAGAGGGGATGTCCATTGGGTAAAGAACAAGATGGTATTGAGGTAAACAATTTTAATTGATGTTATAATGTGTTGGTATCTTAACTGTATTCTTATTTATAATTTTTTTTTTATTTGTTGTTGCAGGTTCAAGTGGAAGGATCACATGGGACAAGGCCAAAAAAATGTAGTTTGTGCAAGAAAAGTGGACATAACAAGAGGGGATGTCCATTGGGTAAAAAACAAAATGGTATTGAGGTAAACAATTTTAATTGATGTTATAATGTGTTGGTATCTTAACTGTATTCTTATTTATAATTTTTTTATTTGTTGTTGCAGGTTCAAGTGGAAGGATCACATGGGACAATGCCAAAAAATGTAGTTTGTGCAAGAAAAGTGGACATAACAAGAGGGGATGTCATTTGGTTAAAAAAATTGTTACAGTGATTCCTGAATATGAGTTTTTAACTACTGAGTGTGATATATTATTAAAGGATTTGTCTCATGCTTTAAATGATGAAGAGGGAAATACAATTGTGGCTGCAAATGAGGTTTTAAAGAGACTCCACTTGTATTATATTTTATTTTCTGTACTTTTAGTATTTATGCACTAATGTTGTGTATTTATTAGGTACTTAATGAAACTGTTGTTGAAGGTGAAGCACAAGGCAGTCCACCTCCTGGGGTAATGCAAATGGTTGTACCAGCTGGTAGAGACAATGTTGTCCCTAATGCAGCCTTTGCAGAGATTGGGTCATCCTCACCACTACAGCAAGCAAAGACAGCTCCATCAAATGAAGGTTACATTCAGAAGAGGGGCAAAAATTTTATAACATTGCCCAAGTTGAAGGCTTTACATCAGAGAAAGAATACACATGAAGGAAATCAACAACAACCACTTCAACGTCCAAAAGTTAGAAGGTCTGCAAGAATTCAATGGAATTAATGGATATCACCTAAGAAGATTGACACAAGCATCATAGATTTGACAGAAGACTAATTTCACCAACTGTTGTTTTTTGGTTACTAAAAACTTAACTTTGGGTATTTTGGTTTTAAAAAACTTAACTTTGGTCTTTTGTGTGTTGGTGATGCCATATTATGACAATTTAAGTGGCATGGATATCATTTGAGATGTCTTTTGGTAGTTTGGACATATGTATGCACATTTGAGATTATGGTGCTCACTTTTGGTAGATTGGATCAATGGTTATGGAAATTGATTGACCAATGGTGGTTTACTTATATATTCATTCATAGCAAAATTACAGGGTACAATCAAATACTCCAAGTACTTTGTTGAACCTATACTACCAGTTATATCTAACCTCTTAAACACCCATTTCATTCACTACTCTATTTTAGCCATTGTGGCATACATATTCAGACTCCAAAACACCATCTCCAATACCCACTGCTACCCTTTAATCCAAAAATACACCCATGACAGACCAAGCAAGCAAGCTAAAACACTAAATTTGAAGAAGGGAAGATGAAGATTTAGGTTTAATTGAAATTGGAGATAAAAGGGAAGATGAAGTTAAGGTTTATAATGAATAAGTCAGCCCAAATTGCACGTGAATGACCCGTGCCAAGTCTCTCTCCATGGAAATGACGAAAATACCCCTTCAGTAAGTCACGTGAAACACACATGAACCATGGTTCGTTAGTTTTCTAACGAGCAATCCAAAAATATACCCAATTGTAACAAAATAACAAACTCAATAACCAAATTGCGACAAATGCAAATTCGATAACCAATTGAAACATCTCGACAAACTCAGGTAACTAAAATGCAATTAACCCTGAATTAAGATATAACTGTTTCACTTTTATGTTAATCAAAAAATTGAATTTCTTTGGTTGGTTAACGAAAATTTTAAAAAGTGTTCTTTTCGTGTGTTTAACACACGGGTGGCATACTAGTTATTATTATAAGAAGTGATGTCTATATCAATTATTTAAAGTAAAGCCAACTTGAGTTGATTATATCAATTAATTAAAGTTGAGTCGAAATGACTGTCAGTCGTCTCCCAAATAATTCTCATATATTTATTAATAGGTCTTAAATTTCAAATTTCAATGTTTCATTTTTTTTCTTTCTACATTATATTTTGCTATTTTTATAATTTTACAAGTTACATAAATTTATTTAATTTTAATTTTAATAAAAATGTAATATTGTTTCAATCTCAATTTTTTTTAATAAATATTGCACTTTCTTTTTAAATTTGTTATAAAATAAATATTGTGTTTTAAAAAATGAAAATAATTCTAGTATAATTTTACTATTGTGCAAGTCATATATAAATAAATAAAACATAATATTATTTTAAAATGTTAACAAATTAAATATGATATTTTTATGAGAGAGTGGATAAAGTATTTAAAAAGACATTAGATTCTCAAATTAAATGATATGTATACATACAAGTAGTAATAAAGTATGTAAAAAAATGAGATACTTGGATTAGCTAAACTATTACACTAGTATAAAGAAAAAAAGAGATTTAACAAGATATAACATTAAAAATAAAAATACAAAAAAACTCATTTCATAACTTCAGTCAATCCAATACAACAAATTCACTATTACAATTAGAGCGCAAACGCAAATATTGTTTATAAGTGTTAATTCGAAGCAATCAGGACACCCATATTAGGCATGCTCATCCAATGCTCAGGAGGTGCACATCTATTTGACTCAAAAAAATTCAAGGAGTTGTAAACATTAACCCATCCTTAAACGCCAAACATATCGACATATTCTAGTTTGTATGTGTCTAACTCTTCTATCAACTCATGCTGAATAGTGGGCATGCATCTTCATGAAGACCAAGACAAACAGCTATTGCTCGAAATCCACAATTCCCATAAGCTCTTACATCGTGTACTTGCGTGATGTAAGGATGAAATATAACCGGAAATTGATGAATATATGGATGCGAGTACTGTTGGTCCAAAGAGTAACTGTGTCTTGTTGGTTCCAAAAACTGAGAACTTTTTAGCTCAACAAATCTCGCTGAAGAACAACTATGTCTACTGGGTTTTTGAGCTGGCACAGGCGGATCAACATCAACAAATCTTGCTGAAGAACAATTGTTTCTATTGTCTTTTTGAGCTGGCACAGGCGGATCAACATGACTTTTTCTGAATATTTTATCCTTGAAGAAGGGACGACCACGAGTCGTGTGAAAACCTGGTTCACAAACCAAAGTTGTTGATGGCGCAATTATCTCCCTTAACTTCCTCAAAAAATTGAACTTACCAGATTTTGACTTTTCCATGTACTGTGCCTTAAACATTTTTAACTCTAGTTCGCAACCAAAATCATCATCTTCTTCTAAGGATGTTCAGGGTGTTAAATCAATTTTCCTCCAAAACTTATCTATTGAGTCAAGTGGGATAGGATGACCTTCATTGAAGTATATTCCTTGTTCATGCGCACACGACAACCCATGACTTGTGCGTAATTGACATCCACAATTCTTAGAAAAAAATCCAATAACTTTGGACCTCTCAAATTCCTTGAATAGTATGTCAAGTGCATAAGTTGAAATGAAACCATGCAATTCTCGGAACAACGGTGTGTTGAATCGATGTCGAATGACAATTTTGCTCTGTTTAAGACTTGCTTTGATCGATGCGACTTGTGACTGGATGACCTGGTGGATATACGACAATGATGTTTTCAAATCCGATCGCGAGGACCCCAAGTATTTTTTTAACTTGGCACGCTGACTCTCCACTCTGTTAGTTGTGTGATTTCCAAAATTAAGAAATTTGTCGGTCCAAGCAGCTACAAGTTGTCCCAAATTGAACAAGTATGCTTCCTCAATTTCAGATTCAACCAACATGTTCCATGCTTTATAGAACGAATTCCAAGATTCCTTTGATTTTAATGATGGTCTGCACTTCTTCAAAATACTTCTATAGATGTGCCATCTACAAAATAACCCTTTAGCTTCCAGAAACACATTGTTGCATGCTTCCATCAAAGCCAACTCCCTATTTGTGATGACAACACGTGGAGCGGTACATCCATGCATTGTTAACTTAAGACAACTTAATGCCCAAGTATAGTTTGACTCTGTTTCATTATGCATGAAGACAAATGCTACGCAAAAGGTCATATTAGTTGAAGTTACACCAACAATTTCAAGGAGAGGCATCTTATATCTATTGATTTTATATGTCGCATCCATCAATAACACATGTAGAAATGCACGCCATATCTCCAAAGATCTTGGATGAGCAAAGAATAAATCTTCTAATTCATTAGTTGAATCATTTGTGTGAAACTCAAAAACATAGTCGTTTTGCTGTAAAAACGACATAACAACTTGCATTTAAGTTTTACCAACTTTTTCCACCGTACGAATTTTATGGCGTGCATTGTATATGGTTTTTATACTAGACACATTATCCAATTTTTGTTGTTTTAGTGTTGTCAAGATATCTCGTGGTTTCACGTTTTTTCTTGACAAATCTTCCACTAACCTAGCTTCATCTCCGGACAACCTCCTTGAATATGGACGACCTTCCATATGTAATGCAAGGTCATGATTATGCAATTCACATATTACTTTCAGTCTCCAACAATCATCCATTCGTAAAAACATTCCTTCTAATTCGAATGGACACCCAATTTTTTTGTACCAGTATGTCTTGTGGAGATTTTATTACTTTTGTAGATACCTCCTCGATTACATTGAAATACAATTCTAGGAATCTTTCCAGACGAGTATTTCACCGATCATTTTATAACAATAGCATACCCAAGAGAAAATCCCATACTTTGTACCCAATTAATCAAATCTTCTCGAGAATGGAACACCTAAAAAGATATAGAATGTTACGCCATGATTTTATTATAAAATGTAATTAACACATAAATATTGGAACACCTAAAAAGATAAAGAATTATTTATTAATATCAAAATTTAAACTCGCTACACCGTGTAGTGAGTTTAAACGAAAAAAATTATAAACTAGCTAAACCGTGTAGCGGGTTTCAAATAATGAGTCACTTTTGATGAATAGTTTGAAAGAATTACTATTTTGAAATATATATTTTTTAAATATAATATTTTTAGTAAGAAATATAATTAAGACAAAAAAGGGACTATCTTTTGTGAGAGTGGGAGTACCTATTTATTGTAATAAAAAATTCAATTATTAAAATCTATAAATATATTAAAGCAAAGTCGTTTCTAAATTTGGCAAGTTGAAGGTCAAAAATGTCACTATCAAGGGGCTAAAAATAGAATTTGATTCAACACATGGTTTTAGCAAATGGTTTTGACAAATGATTTTGGAACATGGGTGTAGAGAAAGTGGAAAAATGACCTATACTACTCACACACTTTGAAAACTTTTGGAAATGTGCAATTTTTTTTTCTTTTTCATTAATTAATCAACACTAGGTGTCTAGACTAGGTTGCAATATTTGAATGTTTTCTAATTATTTTTTAAAAAAATAATTATTTAATGAGCTTTAAAATTTATTGTTTTTAATTCAGAAAAATTGAAAAAAATACCTCATTTTTAGTCTAATAAACTCCTTAAACAGTTATAATCTAAATGTATATACTTAAATTTTAGAATAAATTTATTGTTTTCTAATTATTAATTAATAACAATTTTTTTGTATTAATGATAATTTTTAAATTTAAATGTGGATATTTAATTTGTTTTTTTCCACTTTTAGTCTAAAATTTAAGAATATATATTTAGATTATAACTACTTTTCTCATGTTTTCGAGATAGATGATCATTAGTTAGACATTTTTTTTATTTTACTTTTGTCAAAAAAAAAGAAGAAGATTTTATTTTTTTTAAAAAAATAAAAAATTGAAGAATGTGGAGATAATATAGGTGACTATAGGGAGGGCCGAGGGGGGTAAGGGAAGTTTTGGAGGCAAAAATTGTGTACTTTTTATTTAAAAACTAAATTCATTATGTTATATAGTAATTACTATTAACTGTTTTCTAATATTATCTTTAAAGAAATAAAAAACTATTTTCTAATATTATCAAAAGATATTCCTTCACATTTTTTTTAATCAAAACCTTCTTGCTTTGAAAATTATAAATTTCATTAAACGAACTTATTTCTGGAAATTAGCGAAATTATAGGCTTAAAATTGGAAGCTACATTCTTATTCTTTGAACTTAGCTACTTTATTTTGTATTTTTTAACGATTTTTAGCTACTTTATTTAAAAAGTAAAATTCTTTATTACTTGATCATTATTTTTTAATTTATGATGACATATTTTTTTTTTTATAGAAATAGAGTATTTTGTTTTTTAATTTTGTAACTTCATTCAATGTTTTGTTATCATAAAATTAAATAAAATTTAAATATGGAATAATAATTTTTAAAATGGTGCATTAATTTTTTTAAATGGTTACTAATATAAATAATATTTTAAAATAAAAAGTGATCTTTTTAATTTGAAAATCGATAAATCGAGAAAACTAAATGGGGGGATGGAGAAATGACTCTATTTTTTAGTTTATAGACATAATTTAGGGGTGATGGGCTGACTATGAGGAAGAAGCTAAATTTCTCTTTGTGTTGGAAGTAAAAAGTATCATTAAATGTGAAGATAATTTATTAGAAGCTGATTTGGGATTTTTGGGTGGCAGATTAAAAGTTGTCCACAAAATCTTGCTAAAGAAATTAATTAACGATATTTATGATAGCAACTGTAATGGACTCAATACACTCTAATTAAAAACAATAATAAAATTATTACATTTACGATTTTGTAAGCAAATTTTTGTAATTATTTTGTATCCTTATTATTAGCCAATTAGTATGGGTGGAGAGAAAGTGGAAAAAAGATTTATACTACTCACACTCTTTGAAAACTTTTGAAAATGTGTAATTTTTTTTCTTTTTAATTAATTAATCAACACTAGGTGTCCAGACTAGATTGCAATATTTGAATGTTTTCTAATAATTTTTTTAAAAAATAATTGTTTAATGAGCTTTAAAATTTATTGTTTTTAACTCAGAAAAATTGAAAAAAAAAAAACCTCATTTTTAGTCTAATAAATTCATTAAACAGTTATAATCTAAATATATATTCTTAAATTTTAGACTAAATTTATTTTTTCTAATTATTAATTAATAACATTTTTTTGTATTAACGATAATTTTTAAATTTAGATGTGGATATTTAATTTCTTTTTTTCACTTTTAGTCTAAAATTTAAGAATATATATTTAGATTATAACTAATTTTCTCATGTTTTTGAGACAGATGATTATTAGTTAAACATTTTTTTTATTTTACTTCACATTTTTTTTAATCAAAACCTTCTTGCTTTGAAAATTATAAATTTCATTAAACGAACTTATTTATGGAAATTGGCGAATTTCTAGGCTTAAAATTGGAAGCTACTTTTTTATTCTTTGAACTTAGCTACTTTGTTTTGTGTTTTTTTTTTAAACGATTTTTAGCTACTTTGTTTTAAAAAAATCTTTATTACTTGATCATTATTTTTTAATTTATGATGACATATTTTTTTTATATAGAAATAGAGTATTTCGTTTTTTTATTTTGTAACTTCATTCAATGTTTTGTTATCATAAAATTAAATAAAATTTAAATATAGAATAATAATTTTTAAAATGGTGCATTATTATTTTTAAATGGTTACTAATATAAATAATATTTTAAAATAAAAAGTGATCTTTTTAATTTGAAAATCGATAAACTGAGAAAACTAAATGGGGGAATGGAGCCATGACTCTATTTTTTTAGTTTAAAGACATAATTTAGGGGAGATTGTAAGTACCCCAATCTGGGTCGTTAATGTTCTGTCAGCCCAAATTAGTGATTTATAATTATTTAGGGGCATTTTGGACATTATTTTAACAATTTGAATGAGGAAGGACCTCTTAGGAATAAAAAAATATACAAAATCTCGCTGATATTTGTCATTTCCAATAAAAAAAAGGGAATATTGACCAAGAACAAAATGCCAAAACTGCTTTTCTGCACAGGACAGGCACACCTGCTTGGGTCATCCACGCGGACAAGATTGCACCTACAATCTTGTCCACGCGGATAAGATCAGCATCAGGCAACCCTATAAATACAGCCATTCTCCCTCAGTTTAAAGAGGCCAAAAATTCGTAAAACCTACTGTTACTCTGTCAAAATTCTTCCTCAAACAGCCCTTAACACCTTCACCACTCAAATTCCACACCAAATCCAACCTCAAATCCTCTCCAAAACTACCTCTAAGCTTTGAAATCCTTCAAACCCTAAACACAAACCCAAGAAAATTGGTAAACCCTCACTCCCTCTACTCATATTTCTCTCATTCATACATATTCCATACTTAAATCATGTAGTCTTACTTACAACTTGTAGTTTTGACTCCCCTTTCCCTCTTGTCCCAAGGATCCAAGAGGATCTCCATGAAATCCATTTCCATGGATGGTCTTCTAAGGTGATCCACATTTTTCCTTTACTTTTATGTCATTCCCCACTCCCTTTTCTCTTTACTAGTTATTTGTTCATGTGACCTAGAAGATGGTCATCTTGGAGTTCATCTCCATAGATGACTACTTCAAATGGTCCATATTTTCTAATTTCATGTCTCTTTACATTTCTAAGTCTTTACTTGCTTTCTTGACCTAAATATGGTCATCTTGGAGTCAATCTCCTTAGATGACCATTTCAAATGGTCCACATTATTTACATTCCTTGCAAATCCCCCTCCCCATGTCTATGATGCTCACCTTGGAGCACTTTCCTTGGATGAACATCATCTAGACTTACAAAATAGGTCACACAAGATGTAGGAGATACACTTGAGTATAGGTCTCAAGGATGGTCTTCTTATGACCACCTTAGAGATCTTCCTCTAAAGTTGATACATCTTGACCTAACTCCCTTGGCAACATACTTTTTTATGTCAAAATCCCCCCTTCCCAAGCAAATGAAATGCTCACAAAGTCCCAACGTACCCCCGGGATGACTTGATTAAGTGGATTCATCACTTATGACCACTAATCCAAGTCTAGGGAAACAGAGGACAAGCATGGATGCCAAAATCCAAATCCCCATTTACTTTCTGCCTTTCAGTTACAATTCCAGTTAAGTCTTGTAAATCCAGTTAACTTTCTGGAAATTACAGTGACTAAACTGGAAACTGTAAAATATGGAGATTGCAGCCCTATCCGCGCGGATAAGATTGCACTGCAGTCTTGTCCATGCGGATGATATTGTCATCTGCAAACAGTCCCTCATTTCTCTGTTATTTTCAGTTTAATCCCTGTTTTCAAACTATTTCATTCCAGTCCCCAAGATTTCAGTTATTTTCAGAAAACCCCTTTTAAAACACACACACAACAAAATTTTTCAAGTGAGGAAGACTCGTCATACGAGGCATTCCGGGTGAACACTAACGTTCTTCCCGGAGTGTAACGTGACCTTCGAACTCATTTTCTCTACTGTTGGGTATTTTTCAAAGTTTTGACCCTTAAACTAAAAACGGCGTGGCGACTCCAAAAGATTTTTTTCCAAACACCATTCACAAAAAAAAACAAGATGAAATCGGAAAAATCGCGGCATCATCACAGTGGCGATTCCGCTGGGGATTGAATAAGCTTTCTTTTTTAAAATAAAATAAAAAAATGATATTCGGTATATAGGTCGAAACCGTTAAATTTCCTGTTAACGCCTCCTTATTGGAGCCGGGGATAAATTATGGTATAACAATGCCACGTACCGGTATCATTTAAAAAAAAAGGGATTTTGTGGGTCAAGCTTCCGTCCCAACACTTGAAACCTTTTCAAAAAAAATTCTTTTCAAAAAAAAATTCTTTTTTGCATGCATCATGCTTTTAAGACACATTCGAAAATTTCTGTTTTTACTAAATAAAGAAGAAAGACTGTCGCACACTACGCGCACGTTGACCGTACACTGCACAATACGTCCTTAACCCGGGAAATCTCAGTAGCAGCCCGAGAGGCCTTACTACGACTCTCGGTGCGAGCACGGGACAACCCAAACAGCCATTGGTTTACCCTCGTGTCGACCCTGCACTTGTTCGTGACACACTTTTCCGAGACTCGGTTGGTTTTTGGTCCGGTCCGTGTCAGACTGCGTCGGTGCATGCCCCGTGTAGGTCAAACCCTAGTCAACGTGCCAAGTCAGGATCCCCCGCGGACCCAACTCAGTCGAAGTCATGCCGGTTTTCCGTCATGAACTTTGACTCGATCTTGACTGGGGTTCGGACTTTGATTTTGACCCGCACGGCTCATACACCGGCTCCCGGTATGACACCGAGTCATCAAGGATTAACGCTCAATCCATGTCTAATTACTTCTTAACCAACGATGAGTCAAGATCCCTTGTGGACTTTTATCAGTCGGAGTCATGCCGGTTTTCCGTTAGGCACTTTGACCCGATCTTGATCCTCGACGCGGGCTTCGCCGGTAATTTACATCGAGTGCGCGCTAAGACTCCATGATCCGCCAGACCTTAGGTTCATTTTCCTTTTCGGTCGTTGGGACCCGCTTGCCCTACGGAACCCTTGTTCGAGGCCACAGGTTGAGGGTCTTTAGACGTAGTGATGGGTCCCACTGATCCAGGATTTAGAGTAGCTTTAAAAAAAAAGAAGAACAATCTTTTCCAACCGCTTAGGTTTTAATAAAACATGTTTTAAGTAAACGAAAACAAATAAGCGCATGTTGCATGAGCCCTGAGCCCAAACACCTAACCTTTTTCTTCAACTCCCAAAGTCTGAACCTCCCTTATATCTTCCTCCCGCAGCACCTCGCAAGGCTTGGGTACGGACACCGGGTCACTGTCTGGTCAGTTGGGAAGAATCAAGTGCATCATCAGCTTCACCCATCGCCTCAACTCCGATTTTCAGAATGTCTGCATCAGCTGGTAACTATGGGGACAATACCACTCCGCCTCTCGAGATCTCTCAGACAGAACAACAGTGGAATCAGTTGGCTGAGCAGATGAGACTGCGGCAGGAAACATAGATGAACAGCCTTCTGGAGGCTATTAGGAGCCATGGTTTGGCCGCCAGTCTTAATCCCGACGGCACTTTCACCGTCGAAGAAGAGGAGGACCCTAACCCCACTCTTGGTCGCCCTGACTACTCCAGGATGCCACAACCAGCCTCCTATGGTACCGCTACCGGAGTCCATGCTTCTCGATCTATGGGTCAGCCAGCCCCTCAACCACAGGCTACTGGGCCCATGCAGTCTGGTGGGACGAGCCAATTCGCAGTTCCTCAGTGGGGACAGAGTCAGTACGGAATGTCTTCCCATGGCTGGGGGCACCTTGGAATACCGCAGCAAGTTGGGATCCCGCCTCAGTTTGGAACCGATCAGCCCGGACCTTCACAACAACAGTTCAGGGTACCACAACAACAATCTGGAATGCCACCACCGCAGTTTGGTTTAGGACAACAATCAGGTGCCCCTCCTCAAAATGATGTTGGTCCAGCAGCCCCTTACACCTCGCCAGCTTCCACAAACCCATTTTTCACTCAAGGTCCGATGGGTCAACAAATCCCCATCCCAGTCTCATCAGAATCACCGGGACCGCAATACCCTCCCGGTTATACACCATCACCCCAGCCAGGCATGCAGTTCAACAACCAGGGACCACAACCCGCATTAAAGCCTACTTATGAGTCTCATCCCGGGAACCCGAGCTACCTGGCCACCTTAGGTCTGTCTCCGCCCTCTTTGTCAATTGGAAGTCAACATCAAGCCTCTGGGTTCTATCCCTTTGCTCAGGCTCCTGCTTACACTCCCCAGGGTAATTTGGGCCAGGGACAGGTTTTCACCTATGTCCCCGGACCAGCCATCATGTTAGTACCCGGTCCGAAAAAAGTGTTTTAATGAGTACAGGGACTGAAGCGCAATTCGGGAAAATTTGGGACTAAATTGGCATTTGGAAGCTTTTTGGACCAAATTGGAATTTATGGAAAATTCAGGGACTAAACGGGAAATATGGAAATTTTGGATGAATTTGATATATAAAAATTCCTGGGATTAAATGAAAGATAAAATCCCAAAGAGCGAAGTGCAAAAGAAGTCATTATAGTGGCCAAAATGCAACGAGAAAATCGCGGGACGAAACGGATAACAAATGGTACAAAATTATTTTCATGTGGCCAAGGTACCACCAGGGAACTGCCGGCCATTCCAAGGCATTCATGGGCCAGGAGGAGAAACGGTTAGGGCCACTCTAGGCCAAATGGGGCCAAGGTTGGGCCAGGGCTCAAGAATTAAACTTTTGGCCGATCGACCCTTAAATCTTTCCCACATCACTTTAGTAAACCGTTCCTCCCCAATTCCTTTCACTATATAAACCCCACTCCGCCTCACACTTTAAACACAGAATCATTCTACGGAAAACTCAAGACAAAACTTGAGATTTCCTCCATAGAAAACTTGAGACTAAACTCGAGTTTTCTAAGTCTAAATATTTTATCAAGAACGTTCTTCGAATCTTCATAGATTCGATCCAAAAGCCTTGCCATCATTAGGTAAGTCTTCTGTTTATTTTTTCTGTCTTTATTATTATTGTCTTTATTATTATGCTAGATTTATTGTTTGCATGCTTAGTATATTTTAATTACTTTATTTCTTGCTCATGTCATATATGCTAGATTTAGGGCTGTTTTGATATATTTAAATATGCTATAGCCGAGGATGATCTAAGGTTTCGCCCAAAGAAACCCAATGGATCTAGGAACTATTTCTTTCCTTCCACCTTAGTTATAATTATCCCATGATCAACAATCCCCCAAGGATGAACATTGATTAGTGCACCTTCCGAGGACCTAACTCAAAGGTTCTAGGGTGTGATCATCAATAAATTCTTTCTCTCCCCTCCTCCTTATGCATGATCCCATTTCTTCTATCTATTCCTGTAAACACCGCACACAACCAACACCCCATATGTTAGAAAGACCGATCCGTCGGGCAATAGGAGTGATAGCGTTTCTTCTTCTGTTGTAACTTGACCCCCGAACCCAATTACATGTTTAGCCTTTTTTCAAAGCTTTGGGCTATATCAAAGTGGCGTGGCGACTCTCAAAATTAAACTAATATTTTAATATGGTTTAAAGCGAGTGTCACTAAATGAATATCCCATTTCGATCCGACTTTATATAATTAATTTATTTCAAACCTCCGAATGCGCGTTGCATCGGGACGGGGTATTCACAGTGGCGACTCTGCTGGGGACTGTTTTGAAACTTTTTCAAACTAAGTGGGTCAGACTTTCGTTTTCTTGTATGGTGTTGTATTTTACTTCTTTTTTCTTTTTCTCCTATTCTTAACTGTTGCATTGCATGCATGCATCTCATGTAAATAAAAATAAATCCTTTTCTTTTTTCCTTAAAAAGAATTAGACTTTTTACCTCACACTACCACTAGAGTCCGTGTCACACTGCACAGACACCCTTAACCCTTCGGAGAAGCCAAAGTGCGGGAAGTGTGGTGATCATGTCGCCTCCCTTCCGAGTCTCACTTGGCCATCCACTCATCAGTGCGCTTCGGCTGCACGATGGGAGCCTGAAATCTAACCCTTGTGTCACCCACTTTACTAGGAATACACTCCATGTGACCGGTTGGTTTGACTAGTTTTTTTTTTATATAGACAATTAATAAGGTCTTTATGTTAAGTCACTGCGAATCAATGATAAGTCAAGATCTATCGAGAGATTAAGAGCACTAAAAAATTGATTTCCTTTTAGAGGACATGTAAAGTTTGAATGCTTGATCTTGTCCTATCATGGGTCTGTAGTACTTCCCATAAACATCATATTAAATGTCTATATGAGACGGTTAGTCGTTAGGATCCACCACTTTAGGACATTTAGTTAGTTGCGAAAAAAGGGTATCCCTTCCAACCAAGAGTAGGTTCTATAAAAATGGAAGGCTTTTTTGTAAATAAAATGCCTATCCCTCATTTCTAGGACCCCCCGAGGTCCGCTCTTTACTTCTTGGACCCTTCAAGGTCCACTCTCCATTTCTAGGACCCCCCGAGGTCCGCTCTTACTTCTTGGACCCTTCAAGGTCCGCTCTCCATTTCTAGGACCCCCGAGGTCCGCTCCTCATTCTTGGACCCTTCGAGGTCCGCTCTCCATTTCTAGGACCCTCCGAGGTCCGCTCCTCATTTCTAGGACCCTTCAAGGTCCGCTCTCCATTTCTAGGACCCTCCGAGGTCCGCTCCTCATTTCTAGGACCCCGAGGTCCGCTCCTCATTTCTAGGACCCTTCAAGGTCCACTCACTTATTTCTAGGACCCCCCGAGGTCCGCTCTTTACTTCTTGGACCCTTCAAGGTCCACTCTCCATTTCTAGGACCCCCCGAGGTCCGCTCTTTACTTCTTGGACCCTTCAAGGTCCACTCTCCATTTCTAGGACCCTCCGAGGTCCGCTCTTTACTTCTTGGACCCTTCAAGGTCCACTCTCCATTTCTAGGACCCTCCGAGGTCCGCTCTTTACTTCTTGGACCCTTCAAGGTCCACACCCTCTACTGCGGACCGCTCTAGGATCAGTCTCTCTATCTTGGACCGTTCAAGGTCCACTCTTTGACCCTTCGTGGTGCTCTTCCTATACTATGTCCACTCTCCCAATCTTGGACCATTCAAGGTCCACTTCTCATATCTTGGGCCGTTCAAGGTCCGCTCCTCTTATCTTGGAACCGTTCAAGGTCCACACTCCTCATATCTTGGGCCGTTCAAGGTCCGCTCCTCTTCTCTTGGACCCTTCAAGGTCCACACTCCTCAATTAGGACCCTTCGAGGTCCACTCTCTCTATCTAGGACCATTAAAGGTCCACCTTTCCACACGAGACTCTTCGAGGTCCACCCCTCGTCTCTTGGACCATCCATGGTCCATTCCTCTACCTTTGACCACCCACGGTCTACATCCTTCAAGTTAGGACCCTTCAAAGTTCTACCTCTTACCTCTTGAACCATCCGCAGTTTGCTCCCTTAGTCTTAAAACCATCCATAGTTTAGATCCTTTATCTCTAGCACCCTTCAGCCAAAGACCCACCTAGATCAAACCTCTCTCGACCCATCTAGATCAAACCACCATCTAGGGCCTACCTAAGCCAACTTACCAAGTCCGATTAGCTCGTCTAGATCACCCTCACTTATATTTGACCAAGGATCGAGTCATCTTCCTCTCCCTTTTTCACCAAATGGACTCTTTTACATTCATCCTCTCTCTTTCTCTAAACTTAACCCTGGTTGTATCATCAATCGGGGCCCCCTCGAACTACGGTGACCTGAGACTCGTACCTTAAATGGTAAGGGTTACGTAGGCAACTTCAGCCCGGTCAAACTCTCAAATTGTGGAGATCAACTATTTTCTCGGAGATGCCTTAAGATTAATTGTGAGTCTAATTCAACTCATTGGTTTGACTCTGCCGTATGTTCTTACAGAATTCTGCATCATGTCTATGGAGAAAAGCATTGAAGCCCTCAAAGAAGTCTCAAACATGAGGTTGGGAGTGATCAACCTCCTCAAAGACATGCATGAAATTGAGCAATACCATTTGTCTTGCATTCACGAGTGCTTGAGAAGAGATCCTCCTCCTGTGCAATTCCAGAGTCCCTATCATCCACATGCTTATGGTCCCACTTATAGTCCAACACATCAGAATGTCTCATTCAGAATGCCTGCTGTGGCCACCAACCAACGAAAGGCACCAATACCCGAGAAGAAGATCAACAAGGAACATTTTGATGACTTAGGAATGCCTGTGGGTGAGTTCTTCGAAGTTTTGGTGAGGAAAAGAGTTTGATCAAGCCGCTCGAGAATTACAAGCCTATTAACCCGAGATCTAACTTGGATACATCCAAGTTTTGCAGATACCACAAGTACGTTGGGCATACCACTGACAACTGTCGAGAACTGAAATGCTTGATTCAAGGATTGATCAACCAAGGAAAAATCCAGGGCCTCATTGATGAAGAAGCCCTCGTACCTCAAGGAAGGATTTAGATTCATTCAGTCTTGTAGGTTCTAGTGTGTCTTTCTTACGTCCACTTCGGGCATTGGTATGTAATGTCCACTTTGGAATAGTTACTTCAATAATAAAAGAGTCTTTTTTTCCTTTCTCTCTAGACTTGAGACATAATCTCGCATTACTTTCAAGAAGATTGTCTTATTTATAATTATCATTTGATTGCTAATCTCACTGATAAACTCACCGGCTAATAAAGTAAACAATGAATGAATGTTTTGATTGGAGTAAGCAACTCACCGTCCCTTCCTTATATACACCATCTCTATACATCCCTCTCTCATACACTCTTCCCATACTCCACCATATACTTTCCATACATTATCGCCAGACCCTCTCCTTGTACACTCCCCCTATGCTCCCTCGAGCCTACACTTCCCCAAATACACTCTCCCCCACTTGACCTCCTTTCCATATGGTCAAGACAAGCACAAAGACCGTTGTTGCTCATCATCAGAAAATAGCTGCTCACGCCACTGCAATTTAAAGAAGATGCAAGGAGTTGTTCCTATCCCTCACAAGTGCTGCATGAATATCAGCTTGGGGCTCACCAACCCCCCAATCTCGCGTCTCCTCTGATTTTCCATTCGATCGATAAGCTTTCATTGAATATGCTCACATATCTTTCTCATGGTCCGAATACATTCTGCCTTACTTAATAAGTCGGTTAAATGAGTTTGCATTTATTTTAAATACTCTTTTGAGAATGCTATCCAGTAGCGATTGAAGCTTAAACCTCTCACCATAGGAAGCCATAACCTTATCCTCACTAAATAATACCCTTTCATTTCAAGATCGACAAGTTTTGAGACCCTAAGGAAGAAGCCCATACTAGGGGCTCCCTCGACTCACAAAGGAAGTAATCACCTCCAAGCTCAAGAAAGGCGGAATGCAAAAGAAACTCATACAAGGGGCTCCCTCGAAGGGACCACCTCCAAACCCAAGAGGGAAAAGGTAAAACCATCCTAAGGCATACACTAGGGGCTATCGCGAGCAAACAAATCCGAAGGCTTTTCTCGATAAGAGGGTGTTTAAAAAAAAAAAAAAAAAAAAAAAACTTCATCACCCGAAGTGAACCTCCCAAAGGTTGTGAAAATGAGACATCGAGTGAAAGTCCTATCGTGATCAAGTTACTGCCCAGAAAGGTTGTGAAAACGAGATATCGAGTGAAGGTCCTATCGTGATCAAGTTACCTGCTAAAATCACAACAAATTCGCGAGAAGAAGCAACAAAAATTCCCTCTTGGACAAATCCCGTAAACCAATTCCAAAGTCCATCCTCTCACTTTTAAAGGATTCCATCACCACCCTTGACCTTATCAAAATCAAAGTTAACCTCACTCTTAGAGGTTCTGAAGAATCAACAACAAGAAAATCCCCTCACCTTAGAAATTCCAAACACGTCCCTCAAGCCAACCTCTCAAAGAAAAAGCTGCCCAAATTTACCTCTCACTTTAAGAGGCCATGTTAATCATCACCTAATGATCGATCGCAACCCAAAGACCAGCTACAACCGCTACGGATGGCATTCTCAAAAGATTATTTAAAAGAAATGCATATTCAGATTTTTGAGTCACTTGTTATCCTACGTGAGCATATTACATATTCTCTCAAAAGTTTGGGAACTCGTCCTATTCTTGAAATTCGTTTATTCGACTCCTCAAACACTGTCTGCAAAAGTCTCACTGGGGCTTCGCATCCGTGCCTCTCAGCGGCACTCCGGTAAAAGCAAGGAGACACGCGCCAGGGACTACTCCCCTCGGCTTGCGAGAACAAAGGAACAAAGAATCTTCACTTGAAGGAATGAAAAAATCTTTGGGTTATAATCGGTCAATTCCCACCTTTTCTTCCACCCCAATCTTTTTTCTATTTTTCATGAAGGAGATCAATGCAACGGCGGCCCGCACCACAATTACCACCGAACGGAGCGGCAAGCAACAACGGAACATCCTTCTCCTTCTAAAGACAAGCCGATTTCACCTTCAAATCAAAACATTCATTTGTTTACCTATATAATTGGAATTTGATAAACCAATCAGTGAGGTCCATTCACGAGCAATCAAGATATGATTCTGCATAAAATAAGTCTTCAAATGTCTCGACAAGTCTTCTTTTTCTACATCATAGGAAAATAGAGCCAAACACTGTCTTTACGTCAGCGGGGGCTTCCATACACTTTTCCACACCTTGTGATGCTTATACTCTCCCAAAGAGTCAAACCCAGCGAAAGTGTCATACACGAACTCGGGATCCATTCCCACCTTCGAAAAATGTGCCCCTGCACATATACATTTCCGATTCTTGTCCGGCGGATTGACCATTGTTCGAAACGAGGGGTCGCCCGTGGCCGCAAGATGACTCTGTACGCAAATAGGGATGCATTGAATCTCTCAAGTGGGGCTTTTGTTAAGAGCTGTTCTCTCGGGCTCTCTTCGGGTTTGCTCTGCATCATCAGCGGGGCTTCGCCATTCCCTTCAAATTTGCTTTGCATCATCAGCTGGGGCTTCGCCATTCATCATCAGCGGGACTTCGCCAAGGTCACTTCATCAAACATTGGGGCTCCCTCAACAAAAATGGGTCGACTATGTGCTCTAACAAAAATCGGAGCTCCAATGAAGTCATATCTAGCATGAAGGGCATCCCTTGTCATCAAGATCGGCATGTGGCAAACTCTTTGAGTTAGTTAGAAATATAATTAATCATAAGGCCTCTTTATCAAATAAACATGCTTTCAAAATCTTGTCCTCCTTGGTACCTTGTTTACAAAAATCACTCTTTGGTCTCCACAAATTTTCAAACTCTTCAAATCCATCAAAGACGTATCTCTGTGACTCTCAAGATGACTCGGCCCTTATCTCTGGACATCAAACCTACCTAATCCCATCTTCTATCATCGACACTTACTCGGCCTCGCCTAGTTTAAACCAATAACCTTTACGCTCAAAGCTGCCTTGTTTAGACTTACCGCAAATGTAAAACCCTAGCCTCAAAACCTAGGTGACAAATACCTCTCTAAACCCTAGCCTCATGTCTAGGTGACAAATACCTCTAAACCCCAGCCTTAAGCCTGGGTGACAAATGCCTCTTTCTAAACCTAGCCTCGAAGCCTAGGTGACAAATACATTTCTAAACCCTAGGCTTAAGCCTAGGTGACAAATACCTCTCTAAACCCTAGCATTAAGACTAGGAGACAAGACTCCTCTCTAAGCCTTAGCAATGATTATCCCAATCTTTTACTCGCTTGGTTCTTCGGCTCGGAAGCCATAATAATCCCAATCAATTCACACAACTATTCTTCATCAGTAGCCTAAGTCCTTTGGCAGCTACAGTTTCCCGCATTTTAGAGGTCTATCCTCCATTTCAAGGGTCCGTCCCGCATCTTCAAAGGGTCCGTCCCGCATTTTAGAGGTCTATCCTCCATTTCAAGGGTCCGTCCCGCATCTTGGAGGGTCCGTCCCGCATCTTCAAAAGGGTCCGTCCCGCATCTTCAAGGGTCTAGTCCCGCATTTTGAGTCTATCCGTCCGCATCTTCAAAGGGTCCGTCCCGCATTTCGAAGTCAAAATTATCCAATCTTTGGGTGACTCCCGGACAGTCAAATCTTTGGGTGACTCCACGTGCAGTCAAATCTTTGGGTGACTCCCCGTACAGTCAAATCTTTGGGTGACTCCCCGTACAGTCAAATCTTTGGGTGACTCCCCGTCTGATCAAATCTTTGGGTGACTCCCCGTACGATCAAATCTTTGGGTGACTCCCCGGACAGTCAAATATTTGGCTTTTGATTCCCACACAGTTTTTTCCCACATTGCCCCATACACTTTCTCTCAGTACGCGAATCAAGACTAAACTTGATTTATTTGCACAACACACGGAGAAATCAAGACTACACTTGATTTGTTCCATCACACACAATTTTCAAGGGGAAAATCAAGACTATACTTGAATTTCCTTTCCACACATTATCTCACAACATATCTTCACACGGAGAAATCAAGACTACACTTGATTTGTTCCATCACACACAATTTTCAAAGGGAAAATCAAGACTATACTTGAATTTCCTTTCCACACATTATCTCACAACATATCTTCACACGGAGAAATCAAGACTACACTTGATTTGTTCCATCACACACAATTTTCAAGGGGAAAATCAAGACTATACTTGAATTTCCTTTCCACACATTATCTCACATGACATATCTTCGCACGGAGAAATCAAGACTACACTTGATTTGTTCCATCACACACAATTTTCAAGGGGAAAATCAAGACTATACTTGAATTTCCTTTCCACACATTATCTCACAACATATCTTCACACGGAGAAATCAAGACTACACTTGATTTGTTCCATCACACACAATTTTCAAGGGGAAAATCAAGACTATACTTGAATTTCCTTTCCACACAAAACATATTTTCCCACGGAGAAGGCAAGACTATACTTGATTCTCCTTTCCGTACATCTCTCAATATTATTCGAATCACCCTTAGATTCGATCCCCAAAGCCTTGCCACAAATCGCATCTTTGGCTCGAGACGCCGCACGTCCGCCACTCTCGGGTACTAAACGCCCACGTTTTTCGAACTACGACTTGGCTTGATTCCTCTTGGTATACGTAGGTAGCCCGACGTGGAGTCCGGCCAGCTTCGACCTACAGTCATCTTCCATTTGTGACTCGGCTCGAGTCCAAACCTCATATCCGCAAAATCATTTGTCTTACCTCACGAAATCCCTTTTTCGGGACGGATCCTATTTTTTATCGTCGACCCTACTTGTCTTACAAGAAGCGTCGCCGAGGGGCTCTTGTTAGTACCGGTCCGAAAAAAGTGTTTTAATGAGTACGGACCGAAGCGCAATTCGGGAAAATTTGGGGACTAAATTGGCACTTGGAAGCTTTTTGGACCAAATTGGAATTTATGGAAAATTCAGGGACTAAACGGGAAATATGGAAATTTTGGATGAATTTGATATATAAAAATTCCTGGGATTAAATGAAAGATAAAATCCCAAAGAGCGAAGTGCAAAAGAAGTCATTATAGTGGCCAAAATGCAACGAGAAAATCGCGGGACGAAACGGATAACAAATGGTACAAAATTATTTTCATGTGGCCAAGGTACCACCGGGAACTGCCGGCCATTCCAAGGCATTCATGGGCCAGGAGGAGAAACGGTTAGGGCCACTCTAGGCCAAATGGGGCCAAGGTTGGGCCAGGGCTCAAGAATTAAACTTTTGGCCGATCGACCCTTAAATCTTTCCCACATCACTTTAGTAAACCGTTCCTCCCCAATTCCTTTCACTATATAAACCCCACTCCGCCTCACACTTTAAACACAGTGAATGATTCTCACGGAAAACTCAAGACAAAACTTGAGATTTCCTCCATAGAACACTTGACACTAAACTCGAGTTTTCTAAGTCTAAATATTTTATCAAGAACGTTCTTCGAATCTTCATAGATTCGATCCGAAAAGCCTTGCCATCATTAGGTAAGTCTTGTTTATTTTTATTTGTCTTTATTATTATTGTCTTTATTATTATGCTAGATTTATTGTTTGCATGCTTAGTATATTTTAATTACTTTATTTCTTGCTTATGTCATATATGCTTTAGATTTAGGGTTGTTTAATATATTTAAATATGCTATAGCCGAGGATGATCTAAGGTTTCGCCCAAAGAAACCCAATGGATCCTAGGAACTATTTCTTTCCTTCTACCTTAGTTATAATTATCCCATGATCAACAATCCCCAAGGATGAACGTTGATTAGTGCACCTTCCGAGGGCCTAACTCAAAGGTTCTAGGGTGTGATCATTAACTAATTCTTTCTCTCCCCTCCTCCTTATGCATGATCCCATTTCTTCAATCTATTCCTGTAAACACCGCACACAACCAACACCCCACCTGCTAGAAAGACCGATCCGTCGGGCGATAGGAGTGATAGCATTTCTTCTTCTATTGTAACTTGACCCCCGAACCCGAATTAAGCTGTTTAGCCTTTTTCAAAGCTTTGGGCTATATCAAAGTGGCGTGGCGACTCTCAAAATTTAAATTAATATTTTTAATATGGTTTAAATCGAGTGTCACTAAATGAATATCCTATTTCGGTCCGACTTTTTATAATTATTTATTTTAAACCTCCGAATGCGCGTTGCATCGGGACGGGGTATTCACAGAAAGGAGAGTGAAAGAAAGAAGGGATAAGATAAAAAAGAAAAATGATCCTGAGTATGAATATGATGGGAAAAAAAAAGAAACAAAAATCAAATGATGATAATGAAGAAAAGAAGGAGAATGAAGGAAAGAAGATAGTTACGTAGCTGAGAGAGGGGTTTTAGATGTTGATGATTTTGAAGATAATCTTTGTTTCGAGTCCACCTTTTGAGGATAACTACGGGGACACAACCAAGTCAATTGATGAGAAAGTAGGTAAAGAAAATTTCAAGAATATGTCTCGCAAGAATCAAAAGTTTGTTACATTGCTTGATACTTTTTCAAATTTTGCAATATATGTTTCAAAAATTCTTGTCAAAATATCTAATATATATATATATATATATATATATATATATATGTATATATATATATATATATATATATATAATAATATGTATATATATATATATATATATGTATATATGTAATATATATCATATATATATATAAGTATATATATATATATATATATATATATATATATATATATGTATATATATATATATATGTATATATATATATGTATATATATATATATATATGTATATATATATATATGTATATATATATGTATATATATATGTATATATATATGTGGATATATATATGTATATATATATATGTATATGTATATATATATATATGTATATATATATGTATAATGTATATATGTATATATGTATATATATATATGTATATATATATATATATGTATATGTTGTAGGGGAATATGGGTCTTGATCTTGATACTAAGAGCCGGATATGTGATTGAATCGTGTATAATCCACTTTAGAATAAGTATTTCGAGACCCTTAATGCCTGGGTTACACAAAATCTTTATTGGGATAAGACAATCTTGCATAATTTGTTTTCTAGGCAAAGAGAACAAATCAAAACTTGAAAATTGTTTTCTTTTGTTTATTGTTGTATCACTTGTGTTTTCATTTGTACAAGCTGAGATCCAATCCATGTTATATATACGATAGATGGAGAGGTATTAGTTAAAGGGTATAACCAAAAGACAAGACTTTAGTAAGTGATGTGTCTTTTCGGTTTGAGCCTTTGTTCGGGAAGCTGCTCGGCCGGAGTCAAGGGACTCGCTCGGCCGAGCAAAGAGGTCCAAAATCATTTTGCCCGAGATGCGCGGCCGTGTCTTATTGAGCGCACGGACCAGGTGTTGTTCATGCCTTGCTCGGCGAGCCAAGGCATTGCTCCTGCGCAGAGGCATGGCTGTCAGAAGCCGGACAATCGCCATGCTCTGCTCGGCCGAGTCGAGGACTGCGCTCGGCAGAGCAGCATCGATGCAAAATGTGCTTTGCCATACAACTTTTACTTCTTTATTCGAGGGTTGACTTCGTTTTAGCTCAAATGAGTGTGTACTCCACACTTTCCCTTACTCGTATCCGAGTCCATGACGAATCACATTGATCTCTCTAGTAAATCATCATTACAATAAAACAAGTTGATGACAACTAAAATCACCAACCAAATCCCCCTCCATTTTAGTGTAATCCTTTGATTTACTAAAGCTTCCTATAAAATAACGAAACAAACAGAATGCATAAATGAAAATGTCTTGCGATTGAATTTTCATCTTAGTATAATACACGATTTCAAATACTTTCGAGAATCGGGGTGTCGTAACGATTGAACCCGTGTCGACTCATATGAATACTGAAGATACTATACACATAAGTTCGGTACAATTCTCTTTGTTTAATCTTGACACTATTACAAGCCATGTGTCCGTATCCATTAGTGAACATATAGGAAGCCAAGTCCTAGCTTCTTGAAGCGGCAAAACTTCATGTCCACATGGGTAGTTCCTTTTAATCTTGCACTGCGTTTGCAATTTTCAAAGGAACTATTAAGAAGATATTCTTCAACCTAACCTTTACTTGAATTACGAACACATACCTTGGGAAAGATAATAACATGTGTTCCAATCTCCAACTGCGAGCTTTCCACATTGAATTCAAGCTTAGCGTTGTATTAGAAGGGAATTGGGTATCTCGCAATTAGAGGATTAAATGGACTTTAATCCCATTCCATTGCGACTTATTTGCCAAGTCTCACGGCTAACCCCTTCGTCAAGTGGTCGGCCAAATTTTGTTGCGACCGAACAAACTCAGCGATATCACACCATTCATGATTAACTCCTGAGATCATACTATGTCGACACCCGTGAGAGTGTCTAGACTTGCCATTATAAATCGACTATAGGCCCTAGCCAAGGTAGCGGCACTATCACAATGGATAGACATTGGTGATATCGGTTTTGGCCATAATGGAATCTCATATATCAAGTTCGAAGCCACTCCAGCTTCTTTTCCGGCGCCTAATGCTACTGAGCTCGAGATTCCATTGTAGAATGTGTAATACATATACTGCTTTTTGGAAGCCCAAGAAATGGCACCTCCTCCAAGCAAGAACACCCAACCACTAGTAGAAGATGAATCTTCTTGGTTGATCCAACTAGCATCGGTATAACCTTCTAATATAGAAGGATGTCCACTATAACACAAACCATAGTCCATAGTACCTTTTAAGTACTTGAACACCCTTGTTATAGCATGCCCAATCTTTGTCTACTAGGATTACTAGTGAACTGCTCAATCTTCCAGAAAATTTGCATAAGCAATATCGGGTCGAGTGCCCGTCATAGCATACATCAAGCGCATTGGCTTTTGAGTATTAGCGTGACACGGGGTTTACCGATATTTGATACAAGTTTCTCGGTAGGATCCATGGGAGTACTAACTTTAGAACAATTATCACAATTAAACCTCTTGAGAATTTTCTCAATATAATGAGATTGTGATATTGCAATTCCCTTGTTCATCCGTTTAATCTTTATACCAAGAATTACATCGGCTTCTCCCATGTCCTTCATCGAAAACTTTGATGACAAAAACTTCTTAGTTTTATCAACTACATTTTGGTCGGTGCCAAAAATCAACATGTCATCTACATATAGACGAGATGATTACACCTTTACCGGATTCATCAAATGCTATATACACATTTGTCGGAGCGATTTAATACAAAACCATTCGACAAAACAACAGCTCTATCAAATTTTGATGCATTTTAACTAGGTGCTTGCTTGACCCATACAATGACTTAATTAACTTACATACCTTATGCTCATTACCTGGCATAACAAATCCTTCCAGTTGCTTCATATACACTTCTTCTTCGAAATCACCATTTAAGAATCTTTGTTTTGACATCCATTTTGATGGATCAATAGATTACGAATAGATTTGCCCAAAGCTATCGGAAATCTAATAGTAGTGATACGAGCAGGCCCGGTGCATAGGTATCGAAGTAATCGATCCCTTCCTTTTGTCTAAAGCCTTGGATTACCAATCGAGCTTTAAACTTGTCGATAGTTCCATCGACTTTCATCTTCTTTTTGAAGATCCATTTGCACCAAAGGTTCTGACTGGTGGTAAATCGAGACAAGACCCATGTATTATTTTCCACAATAGAACCAATCTCAATCATCGATGGCTTCTTTCCAAAAACCGGCGTCTCGAGATTTTATTGCTTCATCATAGGTTCTTGGATCCTCCTCTATACTATAACAGTAAGAGTATTGAGATTCAATTTGATCTCTTGATCCCATAACTAAATATAGTTGAAAATCGAACCATATGATTTAGCTTTCCTTACTCTTGTACTCTTACGAGGTTCGGGTGTCTCACTTGGTACATCAATTGAATGATCATCCATTTGAGATTGGCCGACATTGGTATAATATCCTTGGGTCTAGGTATCGAAGAGAAACGATTCTCATCAAAGATTGCATCTCTTGATTCTATAATTGTGTTTATAGAAATGAATTCATTAGGTTCTATAACATAAAACCTATATGCCTTGGAATGCTCGGCATATCCAACAAAGATGCAATCAATACCTTTTTCTCCCAACTTTTTCCTTTTAGGGTCAGGAAGTCTAACCAGGCCTACATCCCCCAACTTCGCAAAAATGTCAAGTTTGGTCGTTTCTTATACGAAAGCTCATATGGGGTAATCTTGTTCCTTTTATTAGGAACTCTATTCAATAGATGACAAGCCGTTAACATGGCTTCACCCCAAAACCCGTCACTCAAGCCGAGTAAGACAACATGGCGTTAACCATTTCTTCAAGAGTTCTATTCTTCCTTTCGGCCACACCATTTTGTTGTAGTACATAAGGAAGCCGTAGTCTCATGAATTATTCCTACGGATTGGAAATATTTAGGATCATAATATTCACCACCTCTATCCGTACGTAAGGTTTTAATCAAGCCATTAAGTTGAAGTTCAACTTCGGTTTTATAAATTTTAAATTTATCTAGGGCTTCATCTTTTGCATGCGGCAAATAAATATAGCAAAACCTAGAAGCATCATACATAAAAGTGACAATATACTTTTTATTGCCTAAAGATGGAGTTGCATGAAAATCACATAAATCACTATGTATCAATTCAAGTTTTACGAATTCCTTGTAACACTTTTAAAAGGTTTCCTAGTGATTTTTGTTAACATACAAGTATTACACCTTTCGTATTATTATCAATAACGGGAATCAAACCATCTTTGGACATTTCAAGCATTCTTTTATAGTGCACATGTCCTAACCGAGCATGCCATAATGAGGAATTAACAACAACGAGAGGAAGTCATATAAAAGCAGGAACTAGAGTTAACGGGAATTTTATTTAAATTCAACATGAACATTCCATTGTTATAATAACCAAATCCTACAAATACACCGGACTTCGATAAGATATACTTATCGGATTCATACACTTGTTTATATCCACATTTGTTCAAGACGGGACCGAAATTAAATTCTTACGAAGTTTAGGTACATATAAAACATTAAACAAAGAAATAGTTTTTCCCGAACTAAATTCCAACACCACACTTCCTCTTCCTTGAATAGGAGCGGAATGGTCATCACCCATGTAAAGGACAGGATCCGTCTTCCATTAGTTCGTATGACTTAAACCAACAACGATCCTTACAAACATGAGTTGTGGCACCGGAATCAATCCACACGCATGATAGCATCATCACGCACATAAAATGCCTCGAAATTAGTGAAACAAGAATTTTTAATAAATCTGTTCCAACTATGTATTAAAATGCGACCTTGGTTTTGAGAATGGTCCTTAGACCCCTTTCCAGAACCACTTGTGCTTGCGCCTTTCTTTGTTTGTTTCCAACACGACAATCCCATTCTTAAAGTGACAGGATTTTGCCACCGCTGCAACATGCCAATTTAGGCTTCTTGTTTGGGACTGAGAACCATTGTCATTGAAACTACGTTTCTTTCCTTTGTTTTTATTGTTTCCACCCTCATCCAATCATATTGATCGAGGGTCCGGACAACTGCTTTTCCTTTGCCTTTGTGTCATCCTCTTGCGCCCTACAGAGATTCCTCTATGCGCAAGATGACTACGAAGTTAGACACCAAAGACGGATCGTCTTTACCATATTTCAAAGTGTGTTTGAAATCCTTCCCGGGGAGAGGCAAGCTTATCAAATGCACACTTGAAGCGGAAGTATTGACTCGTCTGAGATCTTCAACCCGTGTTGTGTATATTGTCCAAGGATTCTAAGGAGTTCATTGAAGCTTTGTTCAGCATGGCAAGTGTGAAATGCGACACATCTTGTAATTATTAAAATTACTCACAAGGAACTTCTTACTAGAAGCATCCTCTGCCATTGTACTTGGATTCAAGAGAATCCCATAACTCTTTTGCTTGAGATTCCTCATTTTGATAGATGTCAAAGAGAGGAATCGGACATACCGTT